>SZWC01001580.1:100384-140611 GCA_023375785.1 Penium margaritaceum | reverse complement strand
GGGTCGTTGATCCAGGTCTTTAGCGTGAGCAGATCCTCCACCATGACGTTGCTCAGGCTATGCCGCACCTCGGTGACCACCCTTCCTCCAAGTGAGAACATCCTTTCAGAGGGGGTGCTCGTTGCAGGCACCGCAAAGAGGTCCAGGACCACCCTAGCAAGGGTAGGGTACTTGCCCTCGTTCTCCCTGTAGAAGTGTAGCACGTTGCATCTCCGACCTCCACGCGCGTGCTTCTTGTAGTCCTCTATCTCCTGCTCCAGAGTGTTTGGCGCGACCGGCACTGGTTCTGCTTCGGGTTCCTCGTAAAGCTTGTCCATGGTGTCCTCCTCCGCCAGCTCCAGCATCGTCTTCTTTTGCCGCTTCTCTGCAGACTTCTCCTTGTGCCTACTTCTGGTTCTTTCTGCAGTAGCTGTGGACCCCTCAAGTAAAGCACCAAATGAGAAACAAAACACCATAAGATGTATGAGGAATAATGCAACAAAGTACCACATTACAACACAAAACAGAGCACATTCTGTCCACTCCCTCCATCCCTCCAACCAGCCATCCCTCCATCCTTCCATCCCACCATCCCTCCATCCCTCCATCCCTCCATCCCTTCTGGTACTCCAACCAATTTACCTTGCTCTGCCGGGATGTAGTTCCTGCCGATTGGCCAGCTGGCTGGCTGGAGCTGCCCTGAGAGTCGTGCACGTCATCGGCGGCTGGACGCTTGCCCTTGTCCTTCCCTGCCACCCAGTCCTCCTCCTGCTTGATGTTCATCTTGATGTAGTAAGGCCGCAGCTCTTCCACTACCTTCACCTCTAGCTCAGCCGCGCTCTTGATGCCCATGAGCTTGTGCACGCGCTCCAGGTACCGCAGCCTGAACCGAGGATCCGCGAAGGTGGCGACAACATGGCGCACGTTGTACTTCTTCACGTACTTCTCCAGCTGCCACAAAAACACCCACACCCACAGGCACAGCAACAAACAGAGCACTAAACAAAGCAGCCAGAACACTAAACAGAGCATTAAACAAAGCATCCAGAAAACCAAACAGAGCTGTTAACACTGCAGTACAATCCCCAAACTGAGGAACAAACAGAGCAACAAACAGAGGACGAAAGAGAGCAGCAGTAGTACCGAACAAAGCACAAAACATGGAACAATGAAGAGAACCAAGCATGTCAGTCTGTGCACCTTGTCCTAGACGGCAGTGAATCCATCCTTCAGCTCCAACAGGAGCTGGTCAGTGGTGTCCGGAAGTGCCTTCCTCTTCTGCTTCTTCTCGGCCTCAGCAACCTTCACATGCCACATGTGCACCTTGCCAAGCAGCAGATTGAAAAACGGAAGCACTAGTGAGATTGTTGGGTACTTCTGCCCGGAGATGTCATTAGTGAAACTTTTGAACGGCTTCAGCATGGCCACCACCAGTGCTAGCAGCTCCCACCCGGAGTCACTGGGTAGCAGGTGCGGTGCCTTGGACTTGAGCCCGATGTCAAGCACTGGCTTGAGGTGGACCACCCTCTGGCACATGTCCAAGGTGGAGTTCCACCTCGTTGGCGTTTCAGCATGAAGAGACAGGTACTGCACACCACACTCTGCTGCTGCAGTCATCAGACTTTCCTCTCTCTTTGCAGATTTGGTGACAAAGTTGGCGATGTCACGGGCACCACTTAGATGCACTTTCAGGTTCTCAGACTTCAACAAATCTTGCACGGCGATGTTCATGGAGTGACCCATGCAACGGATAAGCCCGTCCTTCTTGAAAGACGGATGCTGTGGAAGCAGGTGGTTGTCCACCATGCTGTCGTTGACAGAGTCGTTGTCAACAGTCAGAGCGTACATCTTCTCCCACAGCCCCCAATCCCTCACACATCTCGAGAACAGGTTGTACACGTTCTCTGCCGTGGCAGAGTTTGTGACATGTGGAAAGGCCAACGCTACACTCTGCATGGTCCAGTCTTGAATCCAGTGACAGGTGATGCCTAAGTACTTGACATTCGCGTCGGACTGCCACCCGTCCGTCGTGAATGATACTCCCGTGCCAACAGCTTTGAACATGCTCATCAGCCGCTTGCGGTATGCACCAGCATTCATGCGAATCAGCTTGGCAAGGATCACGCGGCCAGGAAGAGTGGCAAAGGGGTTACAGTGCAGAAATGCGCGCTTCAGCCACACGCTCTCCATGCTGATGAAACTGACGTTTTTGTCAATAACATGCTTCCACACACAGCACAGAAAGTACTTCCTATTGAACGCCACTCCAACACCAGCAACAGACCTAGCCAGCTGCGAATTGGTGCCGTCGATGATGGCGGCAGTTGCGGCAGCGTTCGTGGTGGCCTGGAGTAGCTTCTCAGCTGCCTCTTGCGCCTTCAGTTCTTTCCACTTGGCGTTGTGGCTCAGCCTCAGATGTTTCCACATGCCCGATGTTGTACCATCGTTGAGGGAGAACGTACCCTTCTTCCCCTTTTTCTTTTGGGCAGATGTTGCAACGAGCGCATAACTCACCCTCGAAGAAGCACAGGGTCAACTGTGTCCACGCCACACTTGGCCGTTTGCGCCGCGTCTCCAAGAACTGCTTCACGGCATGATCTTCCACGTTGCCCTCAACTGCAGGTGCCGAGGAGAGGCCCTCGGGGGCAGGAAGTGCAGGTGTAGACAAGACTGCTCGAGATGATGCAGCTCCTGTGCCGCTAGCAGCACCGGCAGCAGACGTTTCGGCCATGGTGCCGTCGAAGGACTTAGCGGTTGAGCACGTCGAGTGCTCAGCCGCACGCTCGAAAGTGAGCGTGCAAGAGTGACCCGGTTCGGTGTTGGGGCTAGAGTTTCAGCGATGGTGGTGGAACTTGTCTGCTAGCCTCGGGCAAGCCCCGTCAGCCTCGTAAAGACTGCCCGCAATTCGACGGATGAATCAACAACATTATGCATGCACTGTGAGCTGGCATGCATCGCCTGCCACCTCGATAGGCCACGTTTTGTGTATTGTGCATATGGCCATCGAGATGGCAGTCTCAATGTGGCCGCCAAAGGGCGTATGGGGCCTCCACAGTTTTTGTTCTCGGTAGGTGTTGACCCGGTCTTGCTCGCATTTTCTCCCCCCCCCCCCTCCCCAGCAGAGAGGCCTCACGATTCCGGGACGAGTCCACGCCTCGGAATCGGACTCGCGAGTCCTGGGAAAGACTCAGACTCGCGATTCTGTCCCGCGGTGCCCCGAAGAATGGTTTCACCCTTCGCAGCAGCGGCAGCAGCAGCAGCTGCAGCAGAGGCATCAGGCGCAGAGGTTGATGATGAGATGGTCGACTCTAGCGGTCCGCCAGCTGCCAGTCAGTCACCGACGGTGCAGCTGAGTGGGCCAGCCACAGAGGCCAAGCGCGGACGCCAGACTCAAAAGAAGAAGACATCCATGGTGGAGGCTACACTTGCTGACACCATGGATGACCTGTTTGAGGAAACCGAAGAGGAGCAGGTTGTAGTGGCGCCAGACTCAGTCGAGCAAGAGGTAGACGCCTACAAGAAGAACGCACGCGGTGTACGCCGGCTGAATGTGCTCAAGTTCTACAAGGGGAACTGTGAGCGGTACCCGACATTTGCACTGCTGGCGCTAGATGTGCTGGCGGTGCCTGCAACTAGCACGCCATCAGAGAGAATGTTCTCTCTTGGTGGCAGGGTCGTGACAGACTTTTGCCACTCTCTTCATCCGATCACTGTACAGGGTCTCATGTGCCTCAAGACGTGGATCAATGATCCCGCACTGAAGGACTTCCCCGTGCACCCATCAGGAGAGGTAGCACCCGAGCTGGTGGAGATTGAGAACAAGGAGAAGGCAGCTCGGAGAGCTGCAAGGAAGGCCGCAAAGGCCCAATCAACAGGTTTGCTCATGGCTGCCTGCGACAACTCGGACGACGATGAAGACGAAGGGGGTGAAGGAGGGGGTGGGGATGATGCCTCCTCTGNGTGACAGACTTTCGCCACTCTCTTCATCAGATCACTGTACAGGACCTCCTGTGCCTCAAGACGTGGATCAATGATCCCGCACTGAAGGACTTCCCCGTGCACCCATCAGGAGAGGTAGCACCCGAGCTGGTGGAGATTGAGAACAAGGAGAAGGCAGCTCGGAGAGCTGCAAGGAAGGCCGCAAAGGCCCAGTCAACAGGTTTGCTCATGGCTGCCTGCGACAACTCGGACGACGATGAAGACGAAGGGGGTGAAGGAGGGGGTGGGGATGATGCCTCCTCTGAAAGTTCAGAGGATAGTGATGCAGCTGCAGATGCTGTTGAGGAGGCTGATGCTCTGGAGGAAGCAGAGGAAGACTATGACGTGCCGGCAGATTTTGGTACAAGTGGAGGAGATGACGACGATGTACAGGAGATAGCCTAGGTTTCATAGCATTGTCTTGTAATGCGTTCACATTGCTGTATCTTTCAAATCATTGCGTAAAACCAATTGTTTTTTCTTATGAGTTCCATCATTTTGAGCATGTGTGACTCTTGACTGTGTTGAGTTTTTGGAACTCAAGGCATGTTAGTAACATGATATGTTTCATGAAAGAATCTTAGTAGAACCATCCCATGAAGTGAATCTGTGATTCAAGTTCACAAACGATTGTATTTGGCACATTCATTTTTCTAAGGGCATGAATTCTGTAACACAAAAAAAGACTGTTGTAGCATAAGAACTACTTTCAGGACACAGATACGAAACTCGGGCAATATATATAGATGTAGTAGACGAATGTAGTGTGTGTGAAAATGAAATGCCTCACACAAAGACAATTGTTAAAATGTATACCCAGGCAATACATACAGGTGTAGTGGATGAATGTAGTGTATGTGAAAATGAAATGCCTTACACATGGGTGACCCAGGGGGGATCATGAGTCCTCATGTGTGGACTCGAGAATTGAGATTCAAGAAATGGTGGACTCGAAGTTGAAATATGGTGGACTCGGGAGTCAAGACATGGTGGACTCGAGACTCCAGAAAGGGTGGACTCGAGAGTCCAGAAAGGGTGGACTCGAGAGTCCAGAAAGGGTGGACTCGAGAGTCCAGATATGGTGGAATCGAGAGTCCAGATATGGTGGAATCGAGAGTCCGCACACTGTGGACTCGCGAGTCAACGGACTCGCGAGTCTGGTCCCAGACTCGCAAGTCCAAGTCTGGGTCCTGACTCGGACTCTCAAGTCCAAGTCTAAGCCCAGACTCGAGAGTCTGGACTTGCGAACACCCTTAGTTGTCAACATTGACCACACATAGCGAATTTCTTTGGTCAAAGGGAGTACATATGCCCACTTTGGTCGGTCAGTGTGCATGGTAGCCACACCGTGCTACTAATGATTGAAGGTCGTTGTACCTGCTAGTTGATAACTGATATTCCCAGACCATTGTTTCCCGCTCTGACTGCATGTGACTCGTGCTATGATTGGTGAACATTGACCACCCATATTGAAATTCTTTGGTCATGGTCAGTGACATATGCCTGGTTTGGTTATTTGGTGTGCATAGCAGCCACACCGTGCCACTACGTATTGAAGTTATTTGTCCTTTCTAGTCGATACATAGGGTTCCCAAACCATTGTCTCTCCCTCTAACCATTTGTGACTCGTGTTATGAGATGTCAATGTTGACCACATATAGTGGACTTCTTCGGTCATAGTCAGTGACGTATGCATCCTTTGGTTGGTCACTCTGCACGCTATCCACACCGTGCCACTACGTGTTGAAGGTCTTTGTACTTGCAAATTGATAACTAGTATTCCCAACCCATTCTTTCTCCCTCTGACCATTTGTGACTCCTGTTATGGGTTGTGAATGTTGACCACCCATATTCAAATTCTTTGGTCATGGTCAGTGACATATGCCTAGTTTGGTTTGTCACGGTACATGGTTACCAGGCCATGGCACTACGTATTGAAGGTCTTTCTTCTTTCTAGTTGATAGCTAGTCTTCCCAAAACCATTGTTACCCCATCTGACTATCTGTGACTCATGTTGTGAGTTGTCAACGTTGATCACATGAAGTGAAATTCTTTGGTCATGGTCAGTGACATATGCATACTTTGGTTGGTCATCGTGCATGGTATCCACACCGCATGGTACACTGTGCCACTACATATTGAAGGTATTTGTACTTGCTAGTCAATAACTAGTATTCACAAACCATTATCTTTCACTCTGACCATTTGTGACTCGTGTTATGAGTTGTCAAAGCTTACCACACATAGTGACATTATTTGGTCGTGGTAAGTGACATATGCCTATTTTGGTTAGTCATCGTGCATGGTATCCATACCGTGCCACAACTTATTGAAGGTCCTTGTGCTTGCTAGTTGATACCTGGTGTTGCCAAACCATTGTTTCTCCCTCTGACAATTTGTGACTCGTATTATGAGTTGTCAACATTGACCACACACAGCGGATTTCTTTGGTCAAAGGCAGTACATATACCTACTTTGGTCGGTCAATGTGCATGGTAGCCACACCGTACTACTAATGATTGAAGGTCATTGTACTTGCTAGTTGATAACTGATATTCCGAGACCATTGTTTCCCGCTCTGACTGCTTGTGCCTCGTGCTATAATTGGTGAACATTGACCACCCATATTTAAATTCGTTCTTCATGGTCAGTGACATATGCCTGGTTCGGTTGTTTGGTGTGCATAGCAGCCACACCGTGCCACTACGTATTGAAGTTTTTTGTCCTTTCTAGTCGATACATAGGGTTCCCAAACCATTGTCTCTCCCTCTGACCATTTTTGACTCGTGTTATGAGTTGTCAATGTTGACCACATATAGTGGACTTCTTCGGTCATAGTCAGTGACGTATGCATCTTTTGGTTGGTCACTGTGCACGCTAGCCACACCGTGCCACTACGTGTTGAAGGTCTTTGTACTTGCTAGTTGAAAACTAGTATTCCCAACCCATTCTTTCTCCCTCTGACCATTTGTGACTCCTGTTATGGGTTGTGAAAGTTGACCACCCATATTGAAATTCTTTGGTCATGGTCAGTGACATATGCCTAGTTTGGTTTGTCACTGTACATGGTTACCACATCATGTCACTACGTATTGAAGGTCTTTCTGCTTTCTAGTTGAAAGCTAGTCTTCCCAAACCATTCTTACCCCATCTGACTATTTGTGACTCATGTTGAGAGTTGTCAACGTTGATCACATGAAGTGACATTCTTTCGTCATGGTCAGCGACATATGCATACTTTGGTTGGTCATCGTGCATGGTATCCACACGGCATGGTATCCATATGCATGTACTGTGCACTGTAGCCACACTGTGCCACTACATATTGAAGGTATTTGTACTTGCTAGTCAATAACTAGTATTCACAAACCATTATCTTCCACTCTCACCATTTGTGACTCGTGTTATGATTTTTCAAACCTTACCACACATAGTGACATTATTTGGTCGTGGTAAGTGACATATGCCTACTTTGGTTGGTCATCGTGCATGGTATCCACACCATGCCACAACTTATTGAAGGTCCTTGTGCTTGCTAGTTGATACCTGGTGTTCCCAAACCATTGTTTCTCCCTCTGACCATTTGTGACTCGTATTATGAGTTGTCAACATTGACCACACACAGCGGATTTCTTTGGTCAAAGGCAGTACATATGCCTACTTTGGTTGGTCATTTTGCATGGTAGCCACACCGTGCTACTATTGATTGAAGGTCGTTGTACTTGCTAGTTGAGAACTGATATTCCCAAACCATTGTTTCCCCCTCTGACCGTTTGTGACTCGTGTTATGCTTGGTGAAAGTTGACCACCCATATTGAAATTCTTTGGTCAAGGTCAGTGACATATGCCTAGGTTGGTTGTTTGGTATGCATAGTAGCCACACCGTGCCACTTTGTATTGAAGTTCTTTGTCCTTTCTAGTCAATACATAGGGTTCCCAAACCATTGTCTCTCCCTCTGACCATTTGTGACTCATGTTATGAGTTGTCAATGTTGACCACGCATAGTGGACTTCTTCGGTCATAGTCAGTGACGTATGCATCCTTTGGTTGGTCACTGTGCATGCTAGCCACACCGTGCCACTACTTGTTGAAGGTCTTTGTACTTGCTAGTTGATAACTAGTGTTCTCAGCCCATTGTTTCCCCCTCTGACCATTCGTGACTCATGTTATGAGTTTTCAACGTTGACCACACACTGTGAAATTCGTTTGGTCATGGTAAGTGACATATGCCTACTTTAGTCTGTCACTGTACATGGTTACCACGCCGTATCACTACATATTGAAGGTCTTTGTGCTTTCTAGTTGATATCTAGTCTTCCCAAACGATTGTTTCCCCCTCTGACTATCTGTGACTCGTGTTGCAAGTTGTCAACATTGACCACATGAAATGAAATTCTTTGGTCATGGTCAGTGACATATGCATACTTTGGTTGGTCACTGTGCATTGTTGCCCCACTGTGCCACTACATATTGAAGGTGTTTGTACTTGATAGTCGATAACTAGTATTCACAAACCACTATCTGCCACCATGACCATTTGTGACTTGTGTGATGAGTTGTCAAAGTTTACCACACATAGTGACATTCTTTGGTCATGGTCAGTGACATATGCTTACTTTGGTTTGTCATCATACATGGTATCCACACCGTACCACAACTTATTGAAGGTCCTTGTGCTTGCTAGTTGATACCTGGTGTTCCCAAACCATTGTTTCCCCCTGTGCCATTTGTGACTCCTACTATGACTTGTCAACGTTGACCACACACATCGGATTTCTTTGGTCAAAGGTAGTACATATGCCTACTTTGGTCGGTCATCGTGCATGGTAGCCACACCGTGCTACTACTGATTGAAGGTCGTTGTACTTGCTAGTTGAAAACTGATATTCCTAGACCATTGTTTCCCCCTTCTGACTGTTTGTGACTCGTGTTATGGTTGGTGAACATTGACCACCCATATTGAAATTCTTTGGTCATGGTCAGTGACATATGCCTAGTGTGGTTGTTTGGTGTGCATCGTAGCCACACCGTGCCACTAAGAATTGAAGTTCTTTGTCCTTTCGAGTCGGTGCATAGAGTTCCCAAACCATTGTCTCTCCCTCTGACCATTTGTATCTCGTGTTATGAATTGTCAATGTTGACCACACATAGTGGACATCTTCGGATATAGTCAGTGACGTATGATCCTTTGGTTGGTCACTGTGTACGCTAGCCACACTGTGCCACTACTTGTTGAAGTTCTTTGTAGTTTCTAGTTGATAATTAGTGTTCCCAACCAATTGTTTCCCCCTCTGACCATTTTAGACTCGTGTTATGAGTTTTCAACGTTGGCCACACATTGTGAAATTCTTTTGGTCATGGTTAGTGACATATGCCTACTTTGGTTTGTCACTGTACATGGTTACCACGTTGTGTCACTATGTATTGAAGGTCTTTGTGCTTTCTAGTTGATAGCTAGTCTTCCCAAACCATTGTTACCCCCTCTGACTATCTGTGACTCGTGTTGAGACTTGTCAACATTGACCACATGAAGTGAAATTATTTGGTCATGGTCTGTGACATATGCATACTTTGGACTGTCACTGTGCATTGTAGCCACACTGTGCCACTACATATGGAAGGTATTTGTACTTGCTAGTCAAAAACTATTATTCACAAACCATTATCTTGCACTATGACCATTTTTTACTCGTGTTATGATTTGTCAAATTTTACCAAACATAGTGACATTCTTTGGTCATGGTCAGTGACATATGCCTACTTTGGTTGGTTGTCGTGCATGGTATCCACACCGTGCCACAATGTATTGAAGTTCCTTGTGCTTGCTAGTTGATACCTGGTATTCCCAAACCATTGTTTCCCCCTCTTACCATTTGTGACTCGTATAATGAGTTGTCAACGTTGACCACACACAGCGGATGTTTTTGGTCAAAGCAGTACATATGCCTACTTTGGCCGGTCATCGTGCATGGTAGCCACACCGTGCTACTACTGATTGAAGGTCATTGTACTTGCTAGGTGATAACTGATATTCCCAGACCTTTGTTTCCCCCTCTGACCGTTTGTGACTCTTGTTATGGTTGGTGAACGGTGACCACCCATATTGAAATTCTTTGGTCATGTTCAGTGACATATGCCTAGTTTGGTTGATTGGTGTGCATAGTAGCCACACCATGCCACGATGTATTGAAATTCTTTGTCCTTTCTAGTTGATACATAGGGTTCCCAAACCATTGTCTCTCCCTCTGACCATTTGTGACTCGTGTTATGAGTTGTCAATGTTGACCACACATAGTGGACTTCTTCGGTCATAGTGAGTGACGTATGCATCCTTTGGTTGGTCACTGTGCATGCTAGCCACACTGTGCCACTACTTGTTGAAGGTCTTTGTACTTGCTAGTTGATAACTAGTGTTCTCAGCCCATTGTTTCCCCCTCTGACCATTTGTGACTCGTGTTATGAGTTGTCAATGTTGACCACACATAGTGGACTTCTTCGGTCATAGTGAGTGACGTATGCATCCTTTGGTTGGTCACTGTGCATGCTAGCCACACTGTGCCACTACTTGTTGAAGTTCTTTGTACTTGCTAGTTGATAACTAGTGTTCCCAACCCATTGTTTCCCCCTCTGACCATTTCTGACTCGTGTTATGGGTTGTGAACGTTGACCACCCATATTGCACTTCGTTGGTCATGGAAAGTGACATATTCCTAGTTTGGTTTGTCACTGTCCATGGTTACCACGCCGTGTCACTACGTATTGAAGGTCTTTGTGCTTTCTAGTTGATAGCTAGTCTTCCCAAACCACTGTTACCCCCCTCTGACTATCTGTGACTCGTGTTGTGAGTTGTCAACGTTGACCACATGAAGCGAAATTCTCTGGTCATGGTCAGTGACATATGCATACTTTGGTTGGTAAGTGTGCAGAGAAGCCACACCGTGCCACTACATATTGAATGTTTTTGTACTTGCTTGTCAATAACTAGTATTCACAAATGATCTTCTTCCACTCTGACCATTTGTGACTCGTGTTATGAGTTGTCAACGTTTACCACACATAGTCACATTATTTGGCCGTGGTAAGTGACATATGCCTACTTTGGTTGGTCATCGTGCATGGTATCCACACTGTGCCACAACTTATTGAAGGTCCTTGTACTTGCTAGTTGATACCTGGTGTTCCCAAGCCATAGTTTCCCCCTCTGACCATTTGTGACTCGTATTATGAGTTGTCAACGTTGACCACACACTGTGAAATTCGTTTGGTCATGGTTAGCGGCATATGCCTACTTTGGTTTGTCACTGTACATGGTTACCAGGCTATGTCACTACGTATTGAATGTCTTTGTGCTTTCTAGTTGATATCTAGTATTACCAACCCATTGTTACCCCTTTGACTATCTGTAACTCGTGTTGTGAGTTGTCAACATTGACCACATGAAGTGAAATTCCTTGGTCATGGTCAGTGACATATGCATACTTTGGATGGTCACTGTGCATTGTAGCAGCACTGTGCCAGTACATATGGAAGGTATTTCTACTTGCTAGTCGAAATCTATTATTCACAAACCATTATCTTCCACTCAGACCATTTGTTACTCGTGTTATGAGTTGTCAAAGTTTACCACACATAGTGACATTCTTTGCTCATGGTCAGTGACATATGCCTACTTTGGTTGGTCATCGTGCATGGTATCCACACCGTGCCACAACTTATTGAAGGTCCTTTTGCTTGCTAGTTGAAACCTGGTGTTCGCAAACCATTGTTTTCCTCCTCTGACCATTTGTGACTCGTATTATGAGTTGTCAACATTGACCACACACAGCGGATTTTTTTGGTCAAAAGCAGTACATATGCCTACTTTTGTCGGTTATTGTGCATGGTAGCCATACCGTGCTACTACTGATTGAAGGTCGTTGTACTTGCTAGTTGAGAACTGATATTCCCAGACCATTGTTTCCCCCTCTGACCGTTTGTGACTCGTGTTATGGTTGGTGAATGTTGACCACCCATATTGAATTCTTTGGTCATGGTCAGTGACATATGCCTACTTTTGTCGGTTATTGTGCATGGTAGCCATACCGTGCTACTACTGATTGAAGGTCGTTGTACTTGCTAGTTGAGAACTGATATTCCCAGACCATTGTTTCCCCCTCTGACCGTTTGTGACTCGTGTTATGGTTGGTGAATGTTGACCACCCATATTGAATTCTTTGGTCATGGTCAGTGACATATGCCTAGTTTGGTTGTTTGGTGTGCATAGTAGCCACACAGTGCCACTGCATATTGAAGTTATTTGTCCTTTCTAGTCAATACATAGGGTTCACAAACCATTCTCTCTCCCTCTGACCATTTGTGACTCGTGTTATGAGTTGTCAATGTTGACCACGCATAGTGGACTTCTTCGGTCATAGCCAGTGACGTATGCATCCTTTGGTTGGTCACTGTGCATGCTAGCTACACCGTGCCACTACTTGTTGAAGGTCTTTGTTCTTGGTAGTTGATAACTATTGTTTCCAGCCCATTGTTTCCCCCTCTGACCATTTGTGACTTGTGTTATGAGTTTTCAACGTTGACCACACACTGTGAAATATTTTTGGTCATGGTCAGTGACATATGCCTACTTTGGTTTGTCACTGTACATGGCTACCACGCCGTGTCACTACGTATTGAAGGTCTTTGTGCTTTCTACTTGATAGCTAGTCTTCCCAAACCATTGTTACCCCCTCTGACTATCTGTGACTCGTGTTGTGAGTTGTCAACATTGACCACATGAAGTGAAATTCTTTGGTCATGGTCAGTGACATATGCATACTTTGGATGGTCACTGTGCATTGTAGCCACACTCTGCCACTACATATGGAAGGTATTTGTACTTGCTAGTCGAAAACTATTATTCACAAACCATTATCTTCCACTCTGACCATTGGTTACTCCTGTTATGAGTTGTCAACGTTTACCACACATAGTGACATTCTTTGGCCATGGTCAGTGACATATGCCTACTTTGGTTGGTCATCGTGCATGGCATCCACACCGTGCCTCAACTTATTGAAGGTCCTTGTGCTTGCTAGTTGATACCTGGTGTTCCCAAACCATTGTTTCCCCATCTTAACATTTGTGACTCGTATTATGAGTTGTGAACGTTGACCACACACAGCGGATTTCTTTGGTCAAAGGCAATACATATGCCTACTTTGGTCGGTCATTGAGCATGGCAACGACACCGTGCTACTACTGATTGAAGGTCGTTGTACGTGCTAGTTGAGAACTGATATTCCCAGACCATTGTTTCCCCCTCTGACCGTTTGTGACTCGTGTTATGGTTGGTGAATGTTGACCACCCATATTGAAATTATTTGGTCATGGTCACTGACATATGCCTAGTTTAGTTATTTGGTGTGCATAGTAGCCACACCGTGCCACTATGTATTGAAATTCTTTGTCCTTTCTCGTTGATACATAGGGTTCCCAAAAAATTGTCTCTCCCTCTGACCATTTGTGACTCGTGTTGTGAGTTGTCAATGTTGACCACACATAGTGGACTTCTTCGGTCATAGTGAGTGATGTATGCATCCTTCGGTTGGTCACTGTGCATACTAGCCACACTGTGCCACTACTTGTTGAAGGTCTTTGTACTTGCTAGTTGATAACTAGTGTTCGCAACCCATTGTTTCCCCCTCTGACCATTTCTGACTCGTGTTATGGGTTGTGAACGTTGACCATCCATATTGAAATTCGTTGGTCATGGAAAGTGACATATGCCTAGTTTGGTTTGTCACTGTCCATGGTTACCACGCCGTGTCACTACGTATTGAAGGTCTTTGTGCTTTCTAGTTGATAGCTAGTCTTCCCAAACCATTGTTACCCCCCTCTGACTATCTGTGACTCGTGTTGTGAGTTGTCAACGTTGACCACATGAAGTGAAATTCTCCGGTCATGGTCAGAGACATATGCATACTTTGGTTGGTCAGTGTAAAGGGTAGCCACACTGTGCCACTACATATTGAAGGTTTTTGTACTTGCTAGTCAATAACTAGTATTCACAAATCATTATCTTCCACTCTAACCATTTGTGACTCGTGTTATGAGTTGTCAACGTTTACCACACATAGTCACATTATCTGGTTGTGGTAAGTGCCATATGCCTACTTTGGTTGGTCATCGTGCATGGTATCCACATTGTGCCACATTTTAGTGAAGGTCCTTGTACTTGCTAGTTGATACCTGGTGTTCCCAAACCATAGTTTCCCCCTCTGAGCATTTGTGACTCGTGTTATGAGTTGTCAACGTTGACCACACACAGAGGATTTCTTTGGTCAAAGGCAGTACATATGCCTGCTCTGGTCGGTCATTGTGCATGGTAGCGACACCGTGCTGATACTGATTGAAGGTCATTGTACTTTCTGGTTGAGGACTTATATTCCCAGACCATTCTTTCCCCATATGACCGTTTGTGACTCGTGTTATGGTTGGTGAACGTTCACCACCCATATTGAAATTCTTTGGTCATGGTCAGTGACATATGCCTACTTCGGTATGTCACTTTATATGGTTACCACGCCGTGTCACTATGTATTGAAGGTCTTTGTGCTTTATCGTTGATATCTAGTCTTCCCAAACCATTGTTACCCCCTCTGTCTATCTGTGACTCGTGTTGCAAGTTTTCAACATTGACCACATGAAGTGAAATTCTCTGGTGTTGGTCAGTGATATATGCATACTTTGGTTGGTCACTGTGCATTGTAGCACCACCGTGCCACTACATATTGAAGGTATTTGTACTTGCTAGTCGATAACTATTATTCACAAACCATTATATTCCACCCTGACCATTTGTGACTCGTGTGATGAGTTGTCAAAGTTTACCACACATAGTGACATTCCTTGGTCATGGTCAGTGACATATGTTTACTTTCGTTGGTCATCGTGCATGGTATCCACACCGTGCCACAACTGATTGAAGGTCCTTATGCTTGCTAGTTGATACCTCGTGTTCCAAACCATTGTTTCCCCCTCTGCCATTTGTGACATGTATTATGAGTTGTCAACGTTGACCACACATAGTGGATTTCTTTGGTCAAAGGAAGTAAATATGCCTACTTTGGTTGGTCATCGTGCATGGTAGCCACACCGTGCTACTACTGATTGAAGGTCGTTGTACTTGCTTGTTGAGAACTGATATTTCCAGACCATTGTTTCCCCCTCTGACCGTTTGTGACTCGTGTTATGGTTGGTGAACGTTGACCACCCATATTGAAATTCTTTGGTCATGTTCAGTGACATATGCCTAGTTTGGTTGTTTGGTGTGCATATCAGCCACACCGTTCAAGTACGTATTGAAGTTCTTTGTCCTTTCTAGTCGATATATAGAGTTATCAAACCATTGTCTCTCCCTCTGACCATTTGTGACTCATGTTATGAGTTGTCAATGTTGACCACACATAGTGGACTTCTTCAGTCATAGTCAGTGACGTATGCATCCTTTGATTGGTCACTATGCACGCTAGCCACACCGTGCCACTACTTGTTGAAGGTCTTTGTACTTTCTAGTTGATAACTAGTGTTCCCAACCCATTGTTTCCCCCTCTCACCATTTGTGACTCGTGTTATGAGTTTTCAACGTTGGCCACACACTGTGAAATTCTTTTGGTCATTGTCGGTGACATATGCCTACTTTGGTTGGTCATTGTACATGGTTACCATGCCGTGTGACTACGTATTGAAGGTCTTTGTGCTTTCTAGTTCATAGCTAGTCTTCCCAAACCATTGTTACCCCCTCTGACTATCTGTGAATCGTGTTGTGATTTGTCAACATTGACCACATGAAGTGAAATTCTTTGGTCATGGTCAGTGACATATGCATACTTTGGTTGGTCACTGTGCATTGTAGCCACACTGTGCCACTACATATTGAAGGTATTTGTACTTGCTAGTCGATAACTAGTATTGACAAACCATTTTCTTCCACTCTTATCATTTGTGACTCGTGGTATGAATTGTCAACGATTACCACACAGTGACATTCTTTGGTCATGGTCAGTGACATATGCCTACTTTGGTTTGTCACTGTACATGGTTACCACGCCATATCACTACGTATTGAAGGTCTTTGTGCTTTCTAGTTCATAGCTAGTCTTCCCAAACCATTGTTACCCCCTCTGACTATCTGTGAATCGTGTTGTGATTTGTCAACATTGACCACATGAAGTGAAATTCTTTGGTCATGGTCAGTGACATATGCATACTTTGGTTGGTCACTGTGCATTGTAGCCACACTGTGCCACTACATATTGAAGGTATTTGTACTTGCTAGTCGATAACTAGTATTGACAAACCATTTTCTTCCACTCTTATCATTTGTGACTCGTGGTATGAATTGTCAACGATTACCACACAGTGACATTCTTTGGTCATGGTCAGTGACATATGCCTACTTTGGTTGGTCATCGTGCATGATATCCACACCGTGCAACAACTTATTGAAGGTGCTTGTGCTTTTTAGTCGATACCTGGTGTTCCCAAACCATTGTTTCTCCCTCTGACCATTTGTGACTCGTATTATGTGTTGTCAACGTTGACCACATACAGCGGATTTCTTTGGTCAAAGGCAGTACATATGCGGAATTTGGTTGGTCATTGTGTATGGTAGCCACACCGTACTACTACTGATTGAAGGTCGTTGTACTTGCTAGTTGAGAACTGATATTCCCAGACCATTGTTTCCCCCTCAGATCGTTTGTGACTCGTGTTATGGTTGGTGAACGTTGACCACCCATGTTAAAATTCTCTGGTCATGGTCAGTGACATATGCCTAGTTTGGTTGTTTTGTGTGCATAGTAGCCACACCGTGCCACTACGTATTGAAAGTCTTTGTCCTTTCTAGTCAATACATAGGGTTCCCAATCCATTGTCTCTCCCTCTGACCATTTGTGACTCGTGTTATGAGTTGTCAATGTTGACCACACATAGTGGACATCTTCGGTCATAGTCAGTGACGTATGCATCCTTTTTTTGGTCACTGTGCACGCTAGCCACACCGTACACTACTTGTTGAGGGTCTTTGTACTTTCTAGTTGATAACTATTGTTCCCAAACCATTGTTTTCTCCTCTGACCATTTATGACTTGTGTTATGAGTTTTCAACGTTGACCACACACTGTGAAATTCTTTTGGTCATGGTTAGTGACATATGCCTACTTTGGTTTGTCACTGTGCATGGTTACCACGCCGTGTCACTACCTATTGAAGGTCTTTGTGCTTTCTAGTTGATAGCTAGTGTTCCCAAACCATTGTTACCCCTTCTGACTATCTGTTACTCGTGTTATGAGTTGTCAACATTGACCACATGAAGTGAAATACTTTGGTCACGGTCAGTGACATATGCATACTTTGGTTGGTCACTGTGCATTGTAGCCACACTGTGCTACTACATATTGAAGGTATTTGTACTTTCTAGTCGATAACTAGTATTTGCAAACCATTGTCTTCCACTCTGACCATTTGTGACTCGTGTTATGAGTTGTCAAGGTTAACAACACATAGTGACATTATTTGGTCATGGTCAGTGACATATGCCTACTCTGGTTGTTCATGCTGCATGGTATCCACATCGTGCCACAACTTATTGAAGGTCCTTGTGCCAGCTTGTTGATACCTGGTGTTCCCAAACCATTGTTTCCCCCTCTAACCATTTGTGACTGGTATAATGAGCTGTCAACATTGACCACACACAGCGGATTTCTTTGATAAAGGCAGTACATATGCCTACTTTGGTCGGTCATTGTGCATGGCAGCCACACCGTGCTACTACTGGTTGAAGGGCGTTGTACTTGCTAGTTGAGAACTGATATTCCCAAACCATTGTTTCCCCCTCTGACCGTTTGTGGCTCATGTTATGGTTGGTGAACGTTGACCATCCATATTGCAATTCTTTGGTCATGGTCAGTGACATATGCCTAGTTTGGTTGTTTGGTGTGCATAGTAGCAACAACGTGCCACTATGTATTGAAGTTCTTTGTCCTTTCTAGTTTATACATAGGGTTCCCAAACCATTGTCTCTCCCTCTGACCATTTGTCACTCCTGTTATGAGTTGTCAAGGTTCACCACACATTGTGGACTTCCTCGGTCAGATTCAATGACGTATGCATCCTTTGGTTGGTCACGGTGCACGCTAGCCACACCGTGCCACTACTTGTTGAAGGTCTTTGTACTTGCTAGTTGATAACTAGTGTTCCCGACCCATTGTTTCCCCATCTGACCATTCGTGACTCGTTTTATGGGTTGTGAACGTTGACCACCCATCTTGAAATTCTTTGGTCATGGCCAGTAACATATGCCTACTTTGGTTTGTCACTGTACATGGTTACCACGCCATGTCACTAGGTATTGAAAGTTTTTGTGCTTTCTAGTTGATAGCTAGTCTTCCCAAACCATTGTTACCCCCTCTGACAATAAGTGACTCGTGTTGTGAGTTGTCAACGTTGACCAGATGAAGTTAAATTCTTTCGTCATGGTCAGTGACATATGCATACTTTGGTTAGTCACTGTGCATTGTAGCCACACTGTGCCACTACATATTGAAGGTATTTGTACTTGCTAGTCCATAACTAGTATTGACAAACCATTATCTTCCACTCTAATCATTTGTGACTCGTGTTATGAATTGTCAACGTTTACCACACATAGTGACATTCTTTGGTCATGGTCAGTGACATATGCCTACTTTGGTTGGTCATCGTGCATGATATCCACACCGTGCCAAAACTTATTGAAGTTCCTTGTGCTTGTTAGTTGATACCTGGTGTTCCCAAACCATTGTTTCTCCCTCTGACCATTTGTGACTCGTATTATGAGTTGTCAACGTTGACCACATACAGCGGATTTCTTTGGTCAAAGGCAATACATATGCCTACTTTGGTCGGTCATTGTGCATGGTAGCCACACCGTGCTACTTCTGATTGAAGGTCGTACTTGCTACTTTATGACTGATATTCCCAGACCATTGTTTCCCCCTCTGACCGTTTGTGACTCGTGTTATGGTTGGTGAACGTTGACCACCCATATTGCATTTCTTTGGTCATGGTCAGTGACATATGCCTAGTTTGGTTGTTTTGTGTGCATAGTAGCCACACCGTGCCACTATGTATTGAATTTATTTTTCCTTTTTAGTCGATACATATGGTTCCCAAACATTTGTCTCTCCCTCTGTCCATTTGTGACTCGTGTTATGAGTTGTCAATGTTGACCACACACAGTGGACTTCTTCGGTCATAGTCAGCGACGTATGCATCCTTTGGTTGGTCACTGTGCATGCTAGCCACACCGTGCCACTACTTGTTGAAGGTATTCGTACTTGCTAGTTGATAACAAATGTTCCCAACCCATTGTTTCCTCCTCTGACCACTTGTGACTCGTGTTATGGGTTTTCAACGTTGACCACACACTGTGAAATTCGTTTGGTTATGGTTAGTGACATATGCCTACTTTGGTTTTTTGCTGTACACAGTTACTACGCCATGTGACTACGTATTGAAGGTCTTTGTGCTTTCTAGTTGATAGCTAGTCTTCCCAAACCATTGTTACCCCCTCTGACTATCTGTGACTCGTGTTGTGAGTTGTCAACATTGACCACATGAAGTTAAATTCTTTGGTCATGGTCAGTGACATATGCCTACTTTGGTTGATCATCGTGCGTGGTATCCACACCGTGCCACAACCTATTGAAGGTCCTTGTGCTTGCTACTTGATACCTGGTGTTCCCAAAACATTGTTTCCCCCTTTGAACATCTGTGACTCGTATCATGAGTTGTCAACGTTGACCACACAGCGGATTTCTTTGGTCAAAGGCAGTACATATGCCTACGTTGGTAGGTCATTGTTCATGGTAGCCACACTGTGCTACTACTGATTGAAGGTCGTTGTACTGATGTAAGGTCATTGTAATGGTCTGCGAACTGATGTTCGCAGACCATTGTTTCCCCCCTCTGACCGTTTGTCACTCGTGTTATGGTTGGTGAACGTTGACCACCCATATTGCAATTCTTTGGTCATGGTCAGTGACATATACCTAGTTTGGTTGTTTGCTGTGCATAATAGCCAGAACGTGCCACTACGTATTAAAGTTCTTTGTCCTTTCTAGTTGATACATAGGGTTTCCAAACCATTGTCTCTCCCTCTGACCATTTGTGACTCGTGTTTTGAGTTGTCAATGTTGACCACACTTAGTGGACTTCTTCGGCCATAGTAAATGACGTATGCATCCTTTGGTTGGTCACTGTGCACGCTAGCCACACCGTGCCACTACTTGTTGAATGTTCTTGTACTCGCTAGTTGATAACTAGTGTTCCCAATCCATTGTTTCCCCCTCTGACCATTTGTGACTCGTGTTATGAGTTTTCAACGTTGACCACACACTGTTAAATTCTTTTGGTCATGGTCAGTGACATATGCCTACTTTGGTTTGTCACTGTACATGGTTACCACGCCGTGTCACTATGTATTGAAGGTCTTTGTGCTTTCTAGTTGATAGCTAGTGTTCCAAAACAATTGTTACCCCCCCTCTGACTGTGTGTGACTCGTGTTGTGAGTGGTTAACGTTGACCAGATGAAGTGAAATTCATTTATCATGGTCAGTGGCATACGCATTTTTTGGCTGGTCATTGTGCATGGTAGCCACACTGTGCCACTACATATTGAAGGTATTTGTACTTACTAGTCGATAACTAGTATTCACAAACCATTATCTTCCACTCTGACCATTTGTGACTCGTGTTATGAGTTGTCAAAGTTTACCACACATAGTGACATTCTTTGGGTCATGGTCAGTGACATATGCCTACTTTGGTTGGTCATCGTGCATGGTATCCACACTGTGCCACAACTTATTGAACGTCCTTGTGCTTGCTAGTTTATACCTGGTGTTCCTAAACCTTTGTTTTCCCCTCTGACCATCTGTGACACGTATTATGAGTTGTCAACGTTGACCACACACATCGGATTTCGTTGGTCAAAGGCAGTACATATGCCTACTTTGGTCGGTTGTTGTGCATGGTAGCCACACCGTGCTACTACTGAATGAAGTTCGTTGTACTTGCTAGTTGAGAACTGATATTTCCAGAACATTGTTTTCCCCTTTGACCGTTTGTGACTCGTGTTATGGTTGGTGAACGTTGACCACCCATATAGAAATTATTTGGTCATGGTCAGTGACATATGCCTAGTTGGGTTGTTTGGTGTGCATAGTAGCCACACCGTGTCACTATGTATTGAAGTTCTTTGTCCTTTCTTGTTGATACATAGAGTTTCCATACCATTGTCTCTCCCTCTGACCATTTGTGACTCGTGTTATGAGTTGTCAATGTTGACCACACATAGTGGACTTCTTCGGTCATAGTCAGTGACGTATGCATCCTTTGGTTGGTCACTGTGCACGTTAACCACACCGTGCCGCTACTTGTTGAAGGTCTTTGTACTTGCTAGTTGATAACCAGTGTTCCCAACCCATTGTTTCCACCTCTGACCATTTGCGACACGTGTTATGAGTTTTCAACGTTGACCACACACTATGAAATTCTTCTGGTCATTGTTAGTGACATATGCCTAATTTGGTTTGTCACTGTACATGGGTACCACGCCGTGTCACTACGTATTGAAGATCTTTATGCTTTCTAGTTCATAGCTATTATTCCCAAACCATTGTTACCCCCCTCTGACTATCTGTGACTTGTGTTGTGAGTTGTCAACATTGACCACATGAAGTGGAATTCTTTGGTCATGGTCAGTGACATATGCATAATTTGGTTGGTCACTATGCATGGTAGCCACACTGTGCCACTACATATTGAAGGTATTTGTACTAACTAGTCGATAACTCGTATTCACAAACCATTATCTTGCACTCTGACCATTTTTGACTCGTGTTTTGAGTTGTCAACGTTTACCACACATAGTGACATTATTTGGTCATGGTCAGTGACAAATGCCTACTTTGGTTGGTAGCCGTGCATGGTATCCACACCGTGCCACAACTTATTAAAGGTCCTTGTACTTGCTAGTTGATACCTGGTGTTCCCAAACCATAGTTTCTCCCTCTGACCATTTGTGACTCGTATTATGATTTGTCAACGTTGACCACACACAGCGGATTTCTTTGGTCAAAGGCAGTAAATATGCCTACTTTGGTCGGTAGCCACACCGTGCAACTACAGATCGAAGGTCGTTGTACTTGCTAGTTGAGAACTGATATTCCCAGACCATTGTTTCCCCCTCTGACCGTTTGTGACTCGTGTTATGGTTGGTGAACGTTGACCACCCATATTGCAATTCTTTGGTTATGGTCAGTGACATATGCCTAGTTTGGTTGTTTGGTGTGCATAGTAGCCACACCGTGCCACTACGTATTGAAGTTCTTTGTCCTTTCTAGTCAATACATAGGGTTCTCAAACCGTTGTCTCGCCCTCTGACCATATGTGACTCGTGTTATGAGTTGTCAATGTTGACCACACATAGTGGACTTCTTCCGCCATAGTCAGTGACATGTGCATCCTTTGGTTGGTCGATTTGCACACTAGCCACACCGTGCCACTACTTGTTGAATGTTCTTGTACTTGCTAGTTGATAACTTGTGTTCCCAATCCATTGTGTCCCCCTCTGACCATTTGTGACTCGTGTTATGAGTTTTCAACGTTGACCACACACTGTTAAATTCTTTTGTTCATGGTCAGTTACATATGCCTACTTTGGTTTGTCACTGTACATGGTTACCACGCCGTGTCACTATGTATTGAAGGTCTTTGTGCTTTCTAGTTGATAGCTAGTGTTCCAAAACAATTTTTACCCCCCATCTGACTATGTGTGACTCGTGTTGTGAGTGGTTAACGTTGACCAGATGAAGTGAAATTCATTTGTCATGGTCAGTGTTATATGCATAGTTTGGCTGGTCATTGTGCATGGTAGCCAAACTGTGCAGCTACATATTGAAGGTATTTGTACTTACTAGTCGATAACTAGTATTCATAAACCATTATCTTCCACTCTGACCATTTTTGACTCATGTTATGAGTTGTCAACGTTAACCACACATAGTGACATTCTTTGGTCATGGTCAATGACATATGCCTACTTTGGTTGATCATCGTGCATGGTATCCACACTGTGCCACAACTTATTGAGCGTCCTTGTGATTGCTAGTTTATACCGGGTGTTCCCAAACCATTGTTTTCCCCCCTGACCATCTGTGACACGTATTATGAGTTGTCAACGTTGACCACACACATCGGATTTCGTTGGTCAAAGGCAGTACAAATGCCTTCTTTGGTCGGTTGTTGTGCATGGTAGCCAGACCGTGCTACTACTGAATGAAAGTTGTTGTACTTGCTAGTTGAGAACTGATATTTCCAGACCATTGTTTCCCCCTCTGACCATTTGTGACTCGTGCTATGGTTCGTGAACGTTGACCACCCATATAGAAATAATTTGGTCATGGTGAGTGACATATGCCTGGTTGGATTGTTTTGTGTGCATAGTAGCCACACCATGTCACTATGTATTGAAGTTCAGTGTCCTTTCTTGTTGATACATAGGGTTTCCATACCATTGTCTCTCCCTCTGACCATTTGTGACTCGTGTTATGAGTTGTCAATGTTGACCAAACATAGTGGACTTCTTCGGTCATAGCCAGTGATGTATGCATCCTTTGGTTGGTCACTGTGCACGCTAGCCACACCGTGCCACTACTTGTTGAAGGTCTTTGTACTTGCTAGTTGATAACTAGTGTTCCCAACCCATTGTTTCCCCCTTCTGACCATTTTTCACTCGTGTGATGAGTTTTCAACGTCGACCACACAGTGTGAAATTCTTCTGGTCATGGTTAGTGACATATGCCTACTTTGGTTTGTCACTGTACATGGTTACCACGCCGTGTCACTACGTATTGAAGGTCTTTATGCTTTCTAGTTCATAGCTAGTCTTCCCAAACCATTGTTACCCCCCTCTGACTATCTGTGACTCGTGTTGTGAGTTTTCAACGTTAACAACATGAAGTGGAATTCTTTAGTCATGGTCAGTTACATCTGCATACTTTGGTTGGTCACTGTGCATGGTACCCCTCCCTGTGCCACAACATATTGAAGGTATTTGTACTTGCTAGTCGATAACTAGTATTCACAAACCATTATCTTCCACTCTGACCATTTGTGACTCATGTTATGAGTTGTCAGAGTTTACCACACATAGTGACATTATTTGGTCATGGTCAGTGACATATGCCTACCTTGGTTGGTCATTGTGCATGGTATCCACACCGTGCCACAACTTATTGAAGGTCCTTGTGCTTCCTAGTTGATACCTGGTGTTCCCAAACCAATGTTTATCCCTCTGACCATTTGTGACTCGTATTATGAGTTGTCAACGTTGACCACGCACAGCGGGTCTCTTTGGTCAAAGGCAGGACATATGCCTACTTTGGTCGGTCATTGTGCATGGTAGCCACACCTTGCTACTACTGATTGAAGGTCTTTGTACTTGCTAGTTGAGAACTGATATTCCCAGACCATTGTTTCCCCCTCTGACCGTTTGTGGCTCGTGTTATGGTTGGTGTACGTTGACCACCCATATTGAAATTTTCTGGTCATGGTCAGTGAGATATGCCTAGTTTGGTTGTTTGGTGTGCATAGAAGCCACACCGTGCGACTACATATTGAAGTTCTTCGTCCTTTCTAGGCAATACATAGGGTTCCCAAACCATTGTCTCTCCCTCTGACCATTTGTGACTCGTGTTATGAGTTGTCAATGTTGACCAGACATAGTGGACTTCTTCGGTCATAGTCAGTGACGTATGCATCCTTTGGTTGGTCACTGCGCACGCTAGCGACAAAGTGCGAGTACTTGTTCAAGGTCTTTACACTTGCTAGTTGATCACTAGTGTTCCCAACCCATTGTTTCCCCCTCTGACCATTTGTGACTCGTGTTATGAGTTTTCAACGTTGACCACACACTGTGAAATTCTTCTGGTCATGATTACTGACATATGCCTAGTTTGGTTTGTCACTATACATGGTTACCACGCCGTGTCACTACATATTGAAGGTCTTTGTGCTTTGTAGTTGATAGCTAGTCTTCCCAAACCAGTTACCCCCCTCCGACTACCTGTGACTTGTGTTGTGAGTTGTCAACATTGACCACATGAAGTGCAATTCTTTGGTCATGGTCAGTGACATATGCATACTTTGGTTGGTCACTATGCATTGTAGCCACACTGTACCACTACATATTGAAGGTATTTGTACTTGCTAGTCGATAACTAGTATTCACAAACCATTATCTTCCCATCTGACCATGTGTGACTCCTGTTATGAGTTGTCAAGGTTTACCACACATAGTGACATTCTTTGGTCATTGTCAGTGACGTATGCCTACCTTGGTTGGTCATCGTGCATGGTATCCACACCGTGCCACAACTTATTGAAGGTCCTTTTTCTTGCTATTTGATACCTGGTGTTCCCAAACCATTGGTTCCCCCCCCTGACCATTTGTGACTCGTATTATGAGTTGTCAATGTTGACCACACACAGCGGATTTCTTTGGTCAAAGGCAGTACATATGCCTACTTTGGTCGGTCACTGTGCATGGTAGCCACAGCGTGCTACTACTGATTGAAGTTCGTTGTACTTGCTAGTTGAGAACTGATATTCCCAGAGCATTGTATCCCCCTCTGACCGTTTGTTACTCGTGTTATGGTTGGTGAACAGTGACCGCCCATATTGAAATTCTTTGGTCATGGTCAGTGACATATGCCTAGTTTGGTTGTTTGGTGTGCATATTAGCCACACCCTGCCACTGCGTATTGAAGTTATTTGTCCTTTGTAGTCGATACATAGGGTTCCTAAACCATCGTCTCTCCCTCTGACCATTTGTGACTCGTGTTATGAGTTGTCAATTTTGACCACACATAGTGGACTTTTTCGGTCATAGTCAGTAACGTATGCATCCTTTGGTTGGTCACTCTGCATGCTAGCCACACCGTGCCACTACTTGTTGAAGGTCTTTGTACTTGCTAGTTGATACCTTGTGTTCCCAGCCCATTGTTTACCCCATTGTTGAAAACACACTGTGAAATTCGTTTGGTCATGGTTAGTGACATATGCCTACTTTGGTCTGTCACTGTTCATGGTTACCACGCCGTGTCACTATGTATTAAAGGTCTTTGTGCTTTCTAGTTGATAGCTAGTCTTCCCAAACCATTGTTACCCCCTCTGGCTATCTGTGACCCGTGTTGCAAGTTGTCAATATTGACCACATGAACTGATATCCTTTGGTCATGGTCAGTGACTTATGGATACTTTGGTTGGTCACTGTACATTGTAGCCACACTTTGCCACTACATATTGAAGGTATTTGTACTTGCTAATCGATAACTAGCATTCACAAACCAATATCTTCCACTCTGACCATTGGTGACTCGTGTTATGAGTTGTCAAAGTTCACCACACATGGTGACATTATTTGGTCATGGTCAGTGACATATGCCTACTTTGGTTGGTCATCGTGCATGGTATCCACACCGTGCCACAACTTATTGAAGGTCCTTGTGTTTGCTAGCTGATACCTGGTGTTCCCAAATCATTGTTTCCCCCTCTGGCCATCTGTGACTCGTATTATGAGTTGTCAACATTGACCAAAAACAGCGGATTTCTTTGGTCAAAGGCAGTACATATGCCTACTTTGTTCGGTCATTGTGCATGGAAGCCACAACGTGCTACAACTAATTCAAGGTCGTTGTACTTGATAGTTGAGAACTCATATTCCCAGACCATTGTTTCCCCCTCGGACCGTTTGTGACTCGTGTTATGGTTGGTGAACGTTGACCACCCATTTTGAAATTCTTTGGTCATGGTCAATGACATGTGCCTATTTTTGTTGTTTGGTGTGCATAGTAGCCACACCGTTCCACTACGTATTTAAGTTCTCTGTCCTTTCTAGTTGATACATAGGGTTCCCAAACCATTGTCTCTCCCTCTGACCATTTGTGACTCTTGTTATGAGTTGTCAATGTTGACCACACATAGTGGACTTCTTCGGTCATAGTCAGTGACGTATGCATCCTTTGGTTGGTCACAGTGCACGCTAGCCACACCGTGCCACTACTTGTTGAAGGTATTTGTACTTTCTAGTTGATAACTAGTGTTCCCAACCCATTGTTTCCCCCTCAGACCATTTGTGACTCGTGTTATGGGTTGTGAACGTTGACCACCCATATTGAAATTCTTTGGTCATGGTGAGTGACATATGCCTACTTTCGTTTGTCACTGTACATGGTTACCACGCCGTGTCACTAGGTATTGAAGATCTTTGTGCTTCTAGTTGATAGCTAGTCTTCCCAAATCATTGTTACCCCCTCTGACTATCAGTGACCCGTGTTGCGAGTTGTCAATATTGACCACATGAAGTGATATCCTTTGGTCATGGTCAGTGACATATGCATACTTTGGTTGGTCACTGTGCATTGTAGCCACACGGTTCCACTACATATTGAAGGTATTTGTACTTGCTAGTCGATAACTAATAGTCACAAACCATTATCTTCCACTCTGACCATTTGTGACTCGTGTTATGAGTTGTCAAAGTTTACCACACATAGTGACATTATTTGGTCATGGTCAGTGACATATGCCTACTTTGGTTGGTCATCGTGCATGGTATCCACACCGTGCCACAACTTATTGAAGGTCCTTGTGTTTGCTAGCTGATACCTGGTGTTCCCATATCATTGTTTCCCCCTCTGGCCATCTGTGACTCGTATTATGAGTTGTCAATATTGACCACAAACAGCGGATTTCTTTGGTCAAAGGCAGTACATATGCCTACTTTGTTCGGTCATTGTGCATGGTAGCCACACCGTGCTACTACTGATTGAAGGTCGTTGTACTTGCTAGTTGAGAACTGATATTTCCAGAACATTGTTTTCCCCTTTGACCGTTTGTGACTCGTGTTATGGTTGGTGAACGTTGACCACCCATATCGAAATTCTCTGGTCATGGTCAGTGACATATGCCTAGTTTGGTTGTTTAGTGTGCATAGTAGCCACACCGTGCCACTACGCGTTGAAGTTCTTTGTCCTTTCTAGTCGATACATAGAGTTCCCAAACCATTGTCTCTCCCTCTGTCCATTTGTGACTCGTGTTATGAGTTGTCAATGTTGACCACACATAGTGGACTTCTTCGGTCATAGTCAGTGACATATGCATCCTTTGGTTTGTCACTGTGCAAGCTAGCCACACCGTGCCACTATTTGTTGAAGGTATTTGTACTTGCTAGTTGATAAATAGTGTTTCCAACCCATTGTTTCCCCCTCTAACAATTTGTGACTCATGTTATGAGTTTTCAACGTTGAAAACACACACATTGTGAAATTCTTTTGGTCATGGTTATTGACATATTCCTTCTTTGGTTTGTCACTGTACATGGTTACCACGCCGTGTCACTACGTATTGAAGGTCTTTGTGCTTTCTAGTTGATAGCTAGTCTTCCCAAACCATTGTTACCCCTCTGACTATCTGTGAGTCGTGTTGTGAGTTGTCAACATTGACCACATGAAGTGAAATTCTTTGGTCATGGTCAGTGACATGTGCATACCTTGGTTGGTCACTGTGCATTGTAGCCACACTGTGCCACTACATATTGAAGGTGTTTGTTCTTGCTACTTCATAACTAGTATTCACAAACCATTACCTTCCACTCTGACCATTTGTGACTCGTGTTATGAATTGTCATAGTTTACCACAAATAGTGACATTATTTGGTCATTGTCAGTGACATATGCCTACTTTGGTTGGTCATCGTGCATGGTATCCACACCATGCCACAACCTATTCAAGGTCCTTGTGCTTGATAGTTGATACCTGGTGTTCCCAAACCATTGTTTCCCCCTCTGAAGATCTGTGACTCGTATTATGTGTTGTCAACGTTGACCACACAGCGGATTTCTTTGGTCAAAGGCAGTACATATGCCTACGTTGGTTGGTTATTGTGCATGGTAGCCAGATTGTGCTAGTACTGATTGAAGGTCATTGTACTTTCTAGTTGAGAACTGATATTCGCAGATCATTTTTTCCCCCTTTGACCGTTTGTGACTCGTGTTATGGTTGGTGAATGTTGACCACCCATATTGCAATTCTTTGGTCATGGTCAGTAACATATGCCTAGTTTGGTTGTTTGGTGTGCATAGTAGCCACAACGTGCCACTACGTATTGAAGTTCTTTGTCCTTTCTAGTCGATACATAGGGTTCCAAAACCGTTGTCTCTCCCTCAGACTATTTGTGACTCGTGTTATGAGTTGTCAATGTTGACCACACATAGTGGACTTCTTCGGTCATAGTCAGTGACGTATGCATCCTTTGGTTGGTCTCTGTGTAGCTAGCCACACCGTGCCACTACTTGTTGAATGTCTTTGTAATTGCTAGTTAATACCTAGTGTTCCCAACCCATTGTTTCCCCCCTCTGACCATTTTGGACTCGTGTTATGAGGTTTCAATGTTGACCACACACTGTGAAATTCTTTTGGTCATGGTCAGTGACAAATGCCTACTTTGGTTTGTCACCGTACATGGTTACCACGATGTTTCACTACGCATTGAAGGTCTTTGTGCTTTCTAGTTGATAGCTAGTGTGCCCAAACCATTGTTACCCCCCTCTTACTGTCTGTGATTCATGTTGTGAGTTGTCAACGCTGACCAGATGAAGTGAAATTCGTTTGTCATGGTCAGTGGCATATGCATACTTTGGCTGGTCACTGTGCATAGTATCCACATTGTGCCACTACATACTGAAGGTATTTGTACTTGCTAGTTGATAACTAGTATTCACAAACCATTATCTTCCACCCTGACCATTTGTGACTCGTGTCATGAGTCGTCAAAGGTCACCACACATAGTGACATTCTTTGGTCATGGTCAGTGACATATGCCTACTTTGGTTGGTCATCGTGCATGGTGTCCACACCATGCTAGAACTTATTGAAGGTCCTTGTGCTTGCTAGTTGATACCTGGTGTTCCCAACCCATTGTTTTCCCCTCTGACCATTTTTGACTCGTATTATGAGTTGTCAACGTTGACCACACACAGCGGATTTCGTTCGTCAAAGGCAGTACATATTCCCACTTTGGTCGGTCGTTGTGCATGGTAGTCACACCGTGCTACTACTGATTGAAGGTCGTTGTACTTGTTAGTTCAGAACTGATATTCCCAGACCATTGTTGCCCTCTCTGACCATCTGTGACTCGTGTTATGGTTGGTGAACGTTGACCACCCATATTGAAATTATTTGGTCATGGTCAGTGACATATGCCTAGTTTTGTTGTTTTGTGTGCATAGTAGCCACACCGTGCCACTACGTATTGAAGTTGTTTGTCCTTTCTAGTTGATACATAGGGTTTACAAACCATTATCTCTCCCTCTGACCATTTGTGACTCATGTTATGAGTTGTCAATGTTGACCACACATATTGGACTTCTTCGGTCATAGTCAGTGACGTATGCATCCTTTGGTTGGTCACTATGCTTGCTAGCCAGACCGTGCCACTACTTTTTGAAGGTCTTTGTACTTGCTGGTTGATAGCTAGTGTTCCGAACCCATTGTTTCCCCCTCTGACTATTTGTGACTCGTGTTATGAGTTTTCAACGTTGACCACACACTGTGAAATTCTTCTAATCATGGTTAGTGACATATGTCTACTTTGGTTTGTCACTGTACATGGTTACCACGCCGTTTCACTACGTATTGAAGGTCTTTATGCTTTCTAGTTCATAGCTAGTCTTCCCAAACCATTGTTACCCCCCTCTGACTAGCTGTGACTCGTATTGTGAGTTGTCAACGTTAACCACATGAAGTGGAATTCCTTGGTCATGGTCAATGACATATGCATACTTTGGTTCGTCACTGTGCATGGTAGCCATACTGTGCAACTACATATTGAAGGTATTTGTACTTGCTAGTCGATAACTAGTATTCACAAACCATTATCTTGCACTCTAACCATTTGTGACTCGTGTTATGAGTTGTCAATGTTTACCACACATAGTGACATTATTTGGTCATGGTCAGTGACATATGCCTACTTTGGTTGGTCATCGTGCATGGTATCCACACCGTGCCACAACTTATTGAAGGTCCTTGTACTTGCTAGTTAATACCTGGTGTTCCCAAACCATTGTTTCCCCCTCTGACCATTTGTGACTCATATTATGAGGTGTCAACGTTGACCACACACAGCGGATTTCTTTGGTCAAAGGCAGTGCATATGCCTACTTCGGTCGGTCATTGTGCATGGTAACCACACCGTGCCACACATTATTGAAGGTCTCTGTGCTTTCTAGTAGATAGGTAGTGTTCCCAGACCATTGTTACCCCCCTCTGACTATCTGTGACTCGTGTTGTGAGTTGTCAATGTTGACAACATGAAGTGAAATTCGCTGGTCATGGTCAGTGACATATGCATACTTTGGTTGGTCACTGTACATGGTCGCCACATTGTACCACTACATGTTGAAGGTATTCGTACTTGCTAGTCGATAACTAGTATTCACAAACCATCATCTTCCACTCTGACCATTCGTGACTCGTGTTATGAGTCATCAAAGTTTACCACACATAGTGACATTCTTTGATCATGGTCCGCGACATATGCCTACTTTGCTTGGTCACCGTGAATGGTATCCACACCGTTCCATAACTTATTCAAGGTCCTTGTGCTTGCTAGTTGATACGTGGTGTTCCCAAACCATTCTTTCCCCCTCTGACCATTTTTGACTCATATTATGAGTTGTCAACGTTGACCACACACAGCGGATTTCTTTGGTCAATTGCAGTACATATGCCTACTTTGGTCAGTCATTGTGCATGGTAGCCACACCGTGCCACAAATTATTGAAGGTCCTTGTGCTATCTAGTTCATACCTGGTGTTCCCAAACCATTATATCCCCCCCTGATCATTTGTGAATCGTATTATGACTTGTCAACGTTGACCACACACAGCGGATTTCTTTGGTCAAAGGCAGTACAAATGCCTACTTTGGTCGGTCAATGTGCATGGTAGTACACTGTGCTACTACTGATTGAATTTTGTTGTACTTGCTAATTGAGAACTGATATTCCTAGATCATTATTTCCCCCTCTGACCAATTGTGTCTCGTGTTATGGTTGGTGAACGTTCACCACCCATATTGAAATTCTTTGGTCATGGTCAGTGACATATGCCTAGTTTGGTTGTTTGGTGTGCATAGTAGCCACACCGTGCCACTACGTATTGAATTTCATTATCCTTTCTAGTCCATACATAGGGTTCCCAAACCATTTTCTCTCCCTTTGACCATTTGTGACTTGTGTTATGAGTTGTCAATGTTGACCACACATAGTGGACTTCTTCGGTCATAGTCAGTGACGTATGCATCCTTTTGGTTGGTCATTGTGCACGCTAGCCACACCATGCCACTACTTGTTGAAGGTCTTTGTACTTTCTAGTCGATAACTAGTGTTCCCAACCCATCGTTTCCCCCTCTCACCATTTGTGACACGTGTTGTGAGTTTTCAACATTGATCACACTCTGTGAAATTCTTTTGGTAATGGTTAGTGACATATGCCTACTTTGGTTTGTCACTCTTCATGGTTACCACGCCGTGTCAGTATGTATTGAAGGTCTTTGTGCTTTCTAGTTGATAGCTAGTGTTCCCAAACCATTGTTACCCTCTCTGACTATCTTTGACTCGTGTTGTGAGTTATCAACATTGACCACATGAAGTGAAATTCTTTGGTCATGGTCAGTGACATATGCCTACTTTGGTTTGTCACTCTTCATGGTTACCACGCCGTGTCAGTATGTATTGAAGGTCTTTGTGCTTTCTAGTTGATAGCTAGTGTTCCCAAACCATTGTTTCCCCCTCTGACCATTTGTGACTCGTGTTAAGAGTTGTCAAAGTTTACCACACATAGTGACATTCTTTGGTCATGGTCAGTGACATATGCCTACTTTGGTTTGTCACTCTTCATGGTTACCACGCCGTGTCAGTATGTATTGAAGGTCTTTGTGCTTTCTAGTTGATAGCTAGTGTTCCCAAACCATTGTTACCCTCTCTGACTATCTTTGACTCGTGTTGTGAGTTATCAACATTGACCACATGAAGTGAAATTCTTTGGTCATGGACAGTGACATATGCACACTTTGGTTGGTCACTGTGCATTGTAGCCACAGTGTGCCACTACATATGGAAGGTATTTGTACTTGCTAGTCGATAACTAGTATCCACAAAGCATTAGCTTCCACTCTGACCATTTGTGACTTGTGTTATGAGTTGTCAAAGTTTACCACACATAGTGACATTCTTTGGTCATGGTCAGTTACATATGCCTGCTTTGGTTGGTCATCGTGCATGGTATCCACACCGTGCCACAACTTATTGAAGGTCCTTGTGCTTGCTAGTTCATACCTGGTGTTCCCAAACCATTGTTTCCCCCTCTGACCATTTGTGACTTGTATTATGAGTTGTGAACGTTGACCACACACAAAGGATTTCTTTGGTCAAAGGCAGTATATATGCCTTCTTTGGTCGGTCATTGTACATGGTAGCCACACCGTGCTACTACTGATTGAAGGTCGTTGTCCTTGCTAGTTGAGAACTGATATTCCCAAACCATTATTTCCCCCTCTGACCATTTGTGACTCGTGTTATGGTTGGTGAACGTTTACCACCCATATTGAAATTCTTTGGTCATGGTCAGTGACATATGCCTAGTTTGGTTGTTTGGTGTGCATAGTAGCCACACCGTGCCACTACGTATTGAACTTCCTTGTCCTTTCTAGTCAATAAATAGGGTTCCCAAACCATTGTCTCTCCCTCTGACCATTTGTGACTCGTGTTATGAGTTGTCAATGTTGACCACACATAGTGGACTTCTTTGGTCATAGTCAGTGACGTATGCATCCTTTTGGTTGGCCACTGTGCACGCTAGCCACACCGTGCCACTACTTGTTGAAGGTCTTTGTACTTGCTAGTCGATAACTAGTGTTCCGAACCCATCGTTTCCCCTTTTGACCATTTGTGAGTCCTGTTGTGAGTTTTCAACATTAATCACACACTGTGAAATTCTTTTGGTCATGGTTAGTGACATATGCCTACTTTGGCTTGTCAGTGTACATGGTTACCACGCCGTGTTAGTACGTATTGAAGGTCTTTGTGCTTTCTAGTTGATAGCTAGTGTTCCCAAACCATTGTTACCCTCTCTGACTATCTTTGACTCGTGTTGTGAGTTATCAACATTGACCACATGAAGTGAAATTCTTTGGTCATGGTCAGTGACATATGCCTACTTTGGCTTGTCAGTGTACATGGTTACCACGCCGTGTTAGTACGTATTGAAGGTCTTTGTGCTTTCTAGTTGATAGCTAGTGTTCCCAAACCATTGTTACCCTCTCTGACTATCTTTGACTCGTGTTGTGAGTTATCAACATTGACCACATGAAGTGAAATTCTTTGGTCATGGTCAGTGACATATGCATCCTTTGGTTGGTCACTGTGCATTGTAGCCACAGTGTGACACGACATATGGAAGGTATTTGTACTTTCTAGTCGATAACTAGTATTCACAAACCATTATCTTCCACTCTGACCATTTGTGACTCGTGTTAAGAGTTGTCAAAGTTTACCACACATAGTGACATTCTTTGGTCATGGCCAGTTACATATGTCTGCTTTGGTTGGTCATCGTGTATGGTATCCACACCGTGCCACAACTTATTGAATGTCCTTGTGCTTGCTAGTTGATACCTGGTTTTCCCAAACCATTGTTTCCCCCTCTGACCATTTGTGACTCGTATTATGAGTTGTGAACGTTGACCACACACAGCGGATTTCTTTGGTCAAAGGCAGTACATATGCCTACTTTGGTCCGTCATTGTGCCTTGTAGCCACACCGTGCTACTACTGATTGAAGGTCGTTGTACTTGCTAGTTGAGAACTGATATTCCTCCAAGACAATTGTTCCCCCCTCTGACCGCTTGTGACTCGTGTTATGGTTGGTGAACATTGACCAACCATATTGAAATTCTTTGGTCATGGTCAGTGACATATGCCTAGTTTGGTTGTTTGGTGTGCATAGTAGCCACACCGTGCCACTACGTATTAAAGTTATTTGTCCTTTCTAGTCAATACATAGGGTTCCCAAACCATTGTCTCTCCATCTGACCATTTGTGACTCGTGTTATGAGTTGTCAACGTTGACTACACATAGTGGATATCTTCGGTCATAGTCAGTGACGTATGCATCATTTGGTTGGTCACTGTGCACGCTAGCCACACCGTGCCACTACTTGCTGAGGGTCTTTGTACTTGCTAGTTGATAACTAGTGTTCCCAACCCATTGTTTCCCCCTCTGACCATTTGTGACTCGTGTTATGACTTTTCAACGTTCACCACACACTGTGAAATTCTTTTGGTCATGGTTAGTGATATATGCCTACTTTGGTTTGTCACTATACATGGTTACCATACCATGTCACTACATATTGAAGGTCTTTGTGCTTTCTAGTTGATAGCTAGTCTTCCCAAACCATTGTTACCCCCCTCTGACTATATTTGACTCCTCTTGTGATTTGTCAACGTTGACCACATGAAGTGGAATTCTTTGGTCATGGTCAGTGACATATGCATACTTTGGTTTTTCACTGTGCATGGTAGCCACACTGTGCCACTACATATTGAAGATACTTGTACTTGCTCGTCGGTAACTAGTATGCACAAACCATTATCTTCCACTCAGACCATTCGTGACTCCTGTTATGAGTTGTCGACGTTTACCACACATAGTGACAGTATTTGGTCATTGTAAGTGACATATGCCTAGTTTGGTTGGTCATCGTGCATGGTATCCACACCGTGCCACAACGTATTCAAGGTCCTTGTGCTTGCTAGTTGATACCTGGTGTTCCCAAACCATCGTTTCCCCCTTTGACCATTTGTGACTCGTATTATGACTTGTCAACGTTGACCACACACAGCGGATTCCTTTGGTCAAAGGCAATACATATGCCTACTTTGGTCAGTCAGTGTGCATGGTAGCCACACCGTGCTACTACTGATTGAAGGTCATTGTACTTGCTAAATGAGAACTGATATTCCCAGATAATTGTTTCCCCCTCTGACCGTTTGTGACTCGTGTTATGGTTGGTGAACGTTGACCACCCATATTGAAATTCTTTTGTCATGGTCAGTGACATATGCCTAGTTTGGTTGTTTGGTGTGCATAGTAGCCACACCGTGCCACTATGTATTGAAGTTCTTTGTCCTTTCTAGACAATATATAGGGTTCCCAAACTATTGTCTCTCCATCCGACCATTAGTGACTCGTATTATGGGATGTCAATGTTGACCACACATAGTGGACTTCCTCAGTCATAGTCAGTGACGTATGCATCCTTTGGGTGGTCAGTGTGCACGCTAGCCACACCGTGCCACTACTTGTTGAAGGTATTTGTACTTGCTAGTTGATAACTAGTGTTCCCAACCCATTGTTTCCCCCTCTGACCATTTTTGACTCGTGTTATGAGTTTTCAACGTTGACCACACACTGTTAAATTCCTTTGGTCATGATTAGTGACATATGCCTACTTTGGTTTGTCACTGTACATGGTTACCACGACGTGTCACTACGTATTGAAGGTCTTTGTGCTTTCTATTTGCTAGCTAGTGTTCCGAAACCATTGTTACCCCCCTCTGACTATGTGTGACTCGTGTTGTGATTTCTCAACGTTGACCACATGAAGTGAAATTCTTTGGTCATGGTCAGTGACATATGCATACTTTGGTTGGTCACTGTGCATTGAAGCCACACTGTGCCACTACATATGGAGGGTATTTGTACTTGCTAGTCGGTAACTAGTATTCACAAACCATTATCTTCCACTCTGACCATTTGTGACTCGTGGTATGAGTTGTCAAATGTTACCACACATAGTGACATCCTTTGGTCATGGTCAGTGACATATGCCTACTTTGGTTGGTCATCGTGCATGGTATCCACACCGTGCCACAACTTATTGAAGATCCTTGTGCTTGGTTGTTGATACCTGGTTTTCCCAAAACATTGTTTCCCCCTCTGACCATTTGTGACTCGTATTATGAGTTGTCAACATTGACCACACACAGCGGATTCCTTTGGTCAAAGGCATTACATATGTCTACTTTGGTCAGTCATTGTGCATGGCAGCCACACCATGCTACTCCTGATTGAAGGCCGTTGTACTTGCTAGTTGAGAACTGATATTCCCAGACAATTGTTTGCCCCTCTGACCGTTTGTCACTCGTGTTATGGTTGGTGAACGTTGACCACACATATTGAAATTCTTTGGTCATGGTCAGTGACATATGCCTAGTTTCGTTCTTTGGTGTGCATAGTAGCCACACAGAGCCACTATGTATTTAAGTTCTTTGTCCTTTCTATTCAATACATAGGGTTCCCAAACCATTGTCTTTCCCTCTGACCATTTGTGACTCGTGTTATGAGTTGTCAATGTTGACCACACATAGTGGAATTATTCGGTCATAGTCAGTGACGTATGCCTCCTTTGATTGGTCACTGTGCACTTTAGCCACACCATGCCACTACTTCTTGAAGGTCTTTGTAGTTGCTAGTTGATAACTAGTGTTCCCAACCCATTGTTTCCCCCTCTGACCATTTGTGACTCGTGTTATCGGTTGTGAATGTTGACCAGCCATATTGAAATTCTTTGGTCATGGTCAGTGACATATGCCTAGTTCGGTTTATCACAGTACATGGTTACCACGCCGTTTCACTACGTATTGAAGGTCTTTGTGCTTTCTAGTTGATACCTAGTCTTCCCAAACCATTGTTACCCCCCTCTGACTATCTGTGACTCCTGGTGTGAGTTGTCAACGTTGACCACATGAAGTGAAATTTTCTGGTCATGGTTAGTAACAAATGCATACTTTGGTTGGTCACTGTGCATTGAATCCACACTGTGCCACTACATATGGAAGGTATTTGTACTTGCTAGTCGATAACTAGTATTCACAAACCATTATCTTCCACTTTGACCATTTGTGACTCGGGTTATGAGCTGTCAAAGTTTACCACACATAGTGACATTCTTTGGTCATGGTCAGTGACATATGCCTACTTTGGTTGGTCATCGTGCATGGCATCCACACCGTGCCACAAATTATTAAAGATCCTTGTGCTTGCTAGTTGATACCTGGTGTTCCAAAACCATTGTTTCCCCTCTGACCATTTGTGACTCGTATAATGAGTTGTCAATGTTGACAACCCACAGCGGATTCCTTTGGTCAAAGGCAGTACATATGCCTACTTTGGTCAGTCATTGTGCATGGTATCCACACTGTCCTACTACTGATTGAAGGTCATTGTACTTGCTAGTTGAGAACTGATACTCCCAGACAATTGTTTCCCCCTCTGACCGTTTGTGACTCGTGTTATGGTTGGTGAACGTTGACCACCCATATTGAAATTCTTTGGTCATGGTCAGTGACATAAGCCTAGTTTGGTTGTTTGGTGTGCATAGTAGCCACACCGTGCCACTACTTGTTGAAGGTATTTGTACTTGCTAGTCGATAACTAGTGTTCCCAACCCATTGTTTCCCCCTCTGACCGTTTGTGACTCGTGTTATGGTTGGTGAACGTTGACCACCCATATTGAAATTCTTTGGTCATGGTCAGTGACATAAGCCTAGTTTGGTTGTTTGGTGTGCATAGTAGCCACACCGTGCCACTACATATTGAAGTTCTTTGTCCTTTCTAGCCAATACATAGGGTTCCCAAACAATTGGCTCTCCCTCTGACCATCTGTGACTCGTGTTATGAGTTGTCAATGTTGACCACACATAGTGGACTTATTCGGTCATAGTCAGTGACGTATGCATCCTTTGGTTGGTCATTGTGCATGCTAGCCACACCGTACCACGACAAGATCTTTGTACTTTCTGGTTGATAACTAGTGTTCCCAACCCATTGTTTCCCCCTCTGACCATTTGTGACTCATGTTATGGGTTGTGAACGTTGACCACCCATATTGAAATTCTTTGGTCATGGTCAGTGACATATGCCTAGTTTTGTTTGACACAGTACATGGTTACCACGCCGTGTCACTACGTATTGAAGGTGTTTGTACTTTCTAGTTGATAGCTAGTCTTCCCAGACCTTTGTTACCTCCTCTGACTATCTGTGACTCGTGTTGTGAGTCGTCAACGTTGACCACATGAAGTGAAATTCTTTGGTCATGGTCAGTGACATATGCGTACTTTCGTTCGTCACTGTGCATTGTAGCCACACTGTGCCACTACATACTGAAGGTATTTGTACTTGCTAGTCGATTTCTAGTATTCACAAACCATTATCTTCCACTCTGACCATTTTTGACTCGTGTTATGAGTTGTCAAAGTTTACCACACATTGTGACATTCTTTGGTCATGGTCAGTGACATATGCCTACTTTGGTTGGTCATCGTGCATGGTATCCACACCGTGCAACATCTTATTGGAGGTCCTTGAGCTTGCTCGTTGATGCCTGGTCTTCCCAGCCCATTTTTTCCCCCTCTGACCATTTGTGACTCGTATTATGAGTTGTCAACGTTGACCACACACAGCGGATTTCTTTGGTCAAAGGCAGTACATATGCCTACTTTGGTCGCTCATTGAGCATGGTAGCCACACCGTGCTACTACTGATTGGAGGCCGTTGTACTTGCTAGTTGAGAACTGATATTCCCAGACCATTGTTTCCCCCTCAGACCGTTTGTTACTCGTGTTATGATTGGTGAACATTTACCACCCATATTGAAACTATTCGGTCATGGTCACTGACATATGCCTAGTTTTGTGTTTGGTGTGCATATTAGCCACACCGTGCCACTACGTATTGAAGTTATTTGTCCTTTCTAGTCAATAAATAGGGTTCCCAAACCATTGTCTCTCCCTCTGACCATGTGTGATTCATGTTATGCGTTGTCAATGTTGACCACACATAGTGGACTGCTTCGGTCAAAGTCAGTGACGTATGCATCCTTTGGTTGGTCACTGTGAACGCTAGCCACACCGTGCCACTACTTGTTGAAGGTCTTTGTACTTGCTAGTTGATAACTAGTGTTCCCAACCCATTGTTTCCCCCTCTGACCATTTGTGACTCGTGTTATGAGTTTTCAACGTTGACCACACACTGTGAAATTCTTTTGGTCATGGTTAGTG
>SZWC01001580.1:77864-94603 GCA_023375785.1 Penium margaritaceum | reverse complement strand
ACCACATTTGCGGCACCGACAGCTTGAATAGCCTGGTCAATCACAGCTGCAACGTGATTAGCATCACGGACAAGACCTGTGGCATCACGGGAGAAAAGGTGGCAGGTTCCCTCAGCATTGCTGGCCATGGCCGAGTAAATCGGCCGAATCTGTATATCTGACCATTCATCAACGCCCAAAGACACCCCATAGATCTCCCAACCAGCCTGTAGAGGTGCCTCTAGCTCACCGAGCTCCTTGTCTAAGGCCGGCAGAATGGTTGCAACCACGGTGTCGCGGGATGGCAACCTGAAGCTGGCGTTGGTGCGTCTGGCACTCTCAACGAGTTCCAAAAGCACCCTCTCCCGGCAGAAAGAAATGGGGAGGGCTGCCTTGGCCATCACTTTCACCACAGCCTTCTGGCAATCTGCATTGGCCTTATTGTCGAGGTGGTCCTTCATGCTGGTTTGGCGCGCGTTGCTCAATGAAGATGCGGAAACCACCGGCCCACTACGAAGAAGAGCAAGAGCAGGCGGAGTTTTCACTCCGGAAGCAGCATCATCCCCCGTAGCCTCCCCTCCCGCAGCCTCCCCTCCCCCTTCCTCGCTCTCCACCAGTCCAGCCGCAGCACGAGCCTCCGCCCTCTCACGCTCAGCAACCATCCCAGCCCAGTTCACAGGCTTATCTTTGGTGCCCCATGACGGTCCCTCACCTCGGTAGAGTATCGGGTCGGCAGGAACGAACCCTTCAGGCGGATTGGGAAGTGGCGGCAGGCCCATCAGGGCACGAGCAGCAGCCGGTGCCACCTTGCACTTGATGACGTTTCCGACAGGAGCTCCATAGTGACCGCGCATGCGGTCACTCCCCCCAGAGTAGGAGGTGCCACAGGCTCCGCACTGGAACCCAGGGTAGCCACCAGCAGTTGGGCATGGCCGAAAGTACTTGGACAGCGCCTTCACGAGCAGTTCACCGTGCAGCGGTCTTGGGGCTGAAGGGTCCTGAAAGGAACGGGGCATGACTGCTGCAACGGCGGAGGCTCTCGCCTCACGCGGCATCGTGACTAACTGAGGCTCCTGCGAGGAGCCTCGGGATGAACCGAGAGACGAAAGTGAAGTGGTCCAGGAAGGCCAACATTAGATTAGCCTGAGCCACAAAAAGGGAGGCGAGGTAGGGGGGGGGGGGAGGAACCTGGACAGACCGCATTGGATATTTCTCAGACCTCAAAGTGTGTCGCATGCATGAGGTGTTTGAATGACCGTCATTGGTGGATTAACCTCGTTCGAGTCGACAAAGAGCTTTGATTGGTTGATCCTTCATGTGCTGTATGATAGCAGCATGAGGCCAACCATACAGTGGTCCTCGTCCATGCCTGGTGCTAGCATGGATGCTGCCATAGATGGAATCTGGCAAAAGACCAGAAATCCACCGGCAAGCACAACGCCGATGCCTGTTTATGGCGCTGTGTCGAGCGGACTGGCTGGGTTTTTTTTTTTTCTTTTCCAAAAAAACATCGTTTCTTGACCCCCTCTCTTCCACCCTAGAACCCAGGTTTTTCCACCTAAAAATTCGTTCAAGACTCCAAGTCGACGTGGACGACTTTGCGACTTCGACTTTTGGCCCAAAGTCGCCAAGTCGAAGTCAACATGGATTGTTTCACCCTCTGACTGTTTGTGACTCGTGTTCTGGTTGGTGAACGTTGCCCACCCATATTGAAATTCTTTTGTCATGGTCAGTGACATATGCCTAGTTTGGTTGTTTGGTGTGCATAGTAGCCATACCGTTTCACTATGTATTGAAGTTCTTTGTCCTTCCTAGTCGATACATAGGGTTCCCAAACCATTGTCTCTCCTTCTGACCATTTGTGACTCGTGTTATGAGTTGTCAATATTGACCACACATAGTGGACTTCTTCGGTCATAGTCAGTGACGTATGCATCCTTTGGTTGGTCACTCTACACGCTAGCCATTCTGTACCACTACTTGTTGAAGGTCTTTGTACTTGCTAGTTTACAACTAGTGTTCCCAACCCATTGTTTCCCCCTCTGACCATCTGCTATGAGTCGTGTTATGAGTTCTCAACGTTGACCACACACTGTGAAATTCTTTTGGTCATGGTCGGTGACATATGCCTACTCTGGTTGGTCATTGTACATGGTTACCACGCGGTGTCACTAGGTATTGAAGGTCTTTGTGCTTTCTAGTTGATATCTAGTCTTCCAAAACCATTGTGACCCCCTCTGACTGTCTGTGACTCGTATTGTGAGTTGTCAACGTTGACCACATGAAGTGAAATTCTTTCGTCATGGTCAGTGACATATGCATACTTTGGTTGGTCACTGTGCATTGTAGCCACACTATGCCACTACACATTGAAGGTATTTGTACTTGCTAGTCCATAAGTAGTATTCACAACCCATTGTCTTCCACTCTGACCATTTGTGACTCGTGTTATGAGTTGTCAAAGTTTACCACACATAGTGACATTCTTTGGTCATGGTCAGTGACATATGCCTACTTTGGTTGGTCATCGTGCATGGTTATCCACACCGTGCCACAACTTATTGAAGTTCCTTTTGCTTGCTAGTTGATACCTGGTGTTCCCAAACCATTGTTTCCCCCTCTAACCATTTATGACTCGTATTATGTGTTGTCAACGTTGACCACACACAGCGGATTCCTTTGGTGAAAGGCAGTACATATGCCTACTTTGGTCGGTCATTGTGCATGGTAGCCACACCGTGCTACTACTGATTGAAGGTCGTTGTACTTGCTACTTGAGACATGATATTCTCAGACCATTGTTTCCACCTCTGACTGTTTGTGACTCGTGTTCTGATTGGTGAACGTTGACCACCCATATTGAAATTCTTTTGCCATGGTCAGTGACATATACCTCGTTTGGTTGTTTGGTGTGCACAGTAGCCACACCATGCCACCACGTATTGAATTTCTTTGTCCTTTCTAGTCGATACATAGGGGTTCCCAAACCATTGTCTCTCCCTCTGACCATTTGTGACTAGTGTTATGAGTTGTCAATGTTGACCACACATTGTGGAACTCTTCGGTCATAGTCTTTGATGTATGCATCCTTTGGTTTGTCACTGTGCACGCTAGCCACACCGTTCTACTACTTGTTGAAGGTCTTTGTACTTGCTAGTTGATAACTAGTGTTCCCAGCCCATTGTTTCCCCCTCTGACCATTTGTGACTCGTGTTATGAGTTTTCAACGTTGACCACACACTTTGAAATTCGTTTGGTCATGGTTAGTGACATATGTCTACTTTGGGTTGTCACTTTACATGGTTACCACGCCTTGTCACTACGTATAGAACGTCTTTGTGCCTTCTAGATGATAGCTAGTCTACCCAAACCATTGTTACCCCCTCTGACCATTTGTGACTCGTTTTATGAGTTGTCAAAGTTAACCACACATAGTGACATTCTTTGGTCATGGTCAGTGACATATGCCTACTTTGGTTGGTCATCGTGTATGGTATCCACACCGTGCCACAGCTTATTCAAGGCCCTTGTGCTTGCTAGTTGATACCTGGTGTTCCCAAACCATTGTTTCCCTCTCTGACCATTTGTGACTCGTATTATGAGTTATCAACGTTGACCACACACAGCGGATTTCTTTGGTCAAAGGAAGTACATATGCCTACTTTGGTCGGTCATTGTGCATGGTAGCCACACCGTGCTACTACTTATTGAAGGTTGTTGTACTTGCTACTTGAGAGCTGATATTCCTAGACCATTGTTTCCCCCTCTGACCGTTTGTGACTCGTGTTCTGGTTGGTGAACGTTGACCACCCATATTGAAATTCTTTGGTCATGGTCAGTGACTTATGCCTAGTTTGGTTGTTTGGTGTGCATAGTAGCCACACCGTGCCACTACGTATTGAAGTTATTTGTCATTTCTAGTCAATACATAGGGTTCGCAAACCATTGTCTCTCCCTCTAACCATTTGTGACTCGTGTTATGAGTTGTCAATGTTGACCAGAAATAGTGGACTTCTTCGGTCATAGTCAGTGACGTATGCATCCTTTGGTCGGTCACTGTGCATGCTATCCACACCGTGCCACTACTTGTTGAAGGTCTTTGTACTTACTAGTTGATAACTAGTGTTCCCAACCCATTGTTTCCCCCTCTGACCATTTGTGACTCGTGTTATGGGTTGTGAAAGTTGACCACCCATATTGAAATTCTTTGGTCATGGTCAGTGACATATTCCTAGTTTGGTTTGTCACTGTACATGGTTACCACGCCTTGTCACTACGTATTGAATGTATTTGTGGTTTCTAGTTGATAGCTAGTCTTCCCAAATCATTGTTACCCCCCTCTGACTATCTCTGACTCGTCTTGAGATTTGTCAATGTTGACCACATGAAGTTCAATTCTTTGGTCATGGTCAGTGACATATGCATACTTTGGTTGGTCACTGTGCATGGTAGCCACCCTGTGCCAAGACAAATTGAAGGTATTTGTACTTGATAGTCTATAACTAGTATTCACAAACCATTATCTTCCACTCTGATCATTTGTCACTCGTGTTATGAGTTCTCAACGTTTACCACACATAGTGACATCATTTGGTCATGGTCAGTGACATATGCCTACTTTCGTTGGTCATCGTGAATGGTATCCATACCATGCCACAACGTATTGAAGGTCCTTGTGCTTGCTAGTTGATACCTGGTGTTCCCAAACCATTTTTCCCCCTCTGACCATATCTGACTCGTATTATGAGTTGTCAACGTTGACCACACACAGCGGATTTCTTTGGTCAAAGGCAGTACATATGCGTACTTTGGTCGGTCATTGTGCATGGTAGCCACACCGTGCTACTACTGATCGAAGGTCGTTCTACTTGCTAGTTTAGGACTGATATTCCCAGACCATTGTTTCCCCCTCTGACTGTTTGTGACTCGTGTTATGGTTGGTGAACGTTGACCACCCATATTGAAATTCTTCGGTCATGGTCAGTGACATATGCTTAGTTTGGTTGTTTAGTGTGCATAGTAGCCACACTGTACCACTACGTCTTGAAGTTCTTTGTCCTTCCTAGTCGATACATAGGTTTCCCAAACCATTGTCTCTCCCTCTGACCATTTGGGACTCGTGTTATGAGCTGTCCATATTGACCACACATAGTGGACTTCTTCGGTTATAGTCAGTGACGTATGAATCTTTGCTTGGTCACCGTGCCACTAATTGTTGAAGGTCTTTGTACTTGCTAGTTGATAACTAGTGTTCCCAGCCCATTGTTTCCCCCTTTGACCATTTGGGACTCGTGTTATGAGTTTTCAACGTTGACCACACACTGTGAAATTCTTTTGGTCATGGCTAGTGACATATGCGTACTTTGGTTTGTCACTGTTCCTGGTTACCATGCCGTGTCACTACGTATTGAAGGTCTTTGTGCTTTCTAGTTGATAGCTAGTCTTCCCAAACCATTGTTACCCCCTCTGACTATCTGTGACTCGTGTTGTGAGTTGTCAACATTGACCATATGAAGTGGAATTCATTGGTCATGGTCAGTGACATATGCATACTTTGGTTGGTCAGTGTACATTTTAGCCACACTGTGCCACTACATATTGAAGGTATTTGTACTTGCTAGTCCATAACTAGTATTCACAAACCATTATCTTCCACTCTGACAATTTGTGACTCGTGTTATGAGTTGTCAAATTTTACTACACATAGTGACATGTTTCGGTCATGGTCAGTGACATATGCCTACTTTGGTTGGTCATCGTGCATGGTATCCACACTGTGCCACAACTTATTGAAGGTCCTTGTGCTTGCTAGTTGATACGTGGTGTTCCCAACCCATTGTTCCCCCCTCTTGCCATTTGTGACCCGTATTATGAGTGTTCCACATATGACCAATGGTGGGTAGATCATGCACTAACTTTCTGGTGCGCTCTTCTAGTGCGCTCCGACACCATGCACTAACACCAGGAACTGAAAATTTTGTGCACTTGAACGGTGCACACTAAAACTATCTCTCCCTCTCTCTCTGTGTCTATCTCTCTCCCTCTCTTTCACTCTATCCCCTTCCCTCTCTATCGCCCTCTCTACATCGCTTACCCTCTCTTTCACTCAATCCCTCTCTCTATCTTTCTCTATCTATCTATCTTTCTCCCCCTCTCTTTAACTCTATCCCCCCATCTCTCTCTCTCCATTCATATTTATAGCCATTTCTTTATATATTTCCTCTGTCTCACACCTCCCCTTCCCTCTCTCTCTCTCTCTCTCTCTCTCTCTCTCTCTCTCTCTCTCTCTCTCTCTCTCTCTATCCCTCTATCTCTCTCTATCTCTCTCTCTCTATCTTTCTCTCTCTCTCTCTCTATCTCTTTCCCTCTCCTTCCATGTCTCCCCCCCTCTCCCTCAAAGCTTAATATCTCCAAAGGTATTAGACATTTATATTCTTAAAAAATGATTGCATATTTTAGAGGATTTTTTTAGGTTATGAAGAGTTTTTCTTTGAGTAGACCAGTTACAAGGTTAGTGTATACCTAAACCTGTCTGAATGTATTTATAATTGTTTGTTCATTATTGTTTCCGCAGGTTTGTACCGATCCCACTTAATTGTAGATTATTCCGAACTCGACTGTCGCGCTTGCACATCAGTGACGGCTGGCAAGAATATCGGATGCCGGTGGATCTTGTCGGTCGTTCTCATTCCTCACAAGTCCTTGGGACCCCTCCCCCTTAATGCGAGGCAAAGTGTATATGGACCAGTGCGCTCGATCTACATAGAAAAGTACACTTATTATACACTGAGTGCGCGACTCTTCGCATCTACTGTTTTCTTTGGTTTGCGATCTTCTCGTCCAAGCTTTTAAGAGAGTTCGCGTTCCGAAAGGAACACAAGAAACATAAAACACTGTGAGCTTCAAGTAAGCAGTGAACAACAAGGACTGCAGCAGTTCCTCGCGACCCTGCCCGTCACCAATTATCAGCCCTGTTTTCCCCTTCTGTTCAGTTGGCAGGTGTGAAGTTGTTATCAGCATCGAAAACCTCGATAGACAGAATGCCGGCTCGATATCTTGATGTAGGTTTTGAGCAGCGAGAGTGGTGACCCTATCCGATAAATATCGGGCTTGTGAATGTCTATCGTCAGCATTCTTTCTCGATGGTGATATAGACGATCGTTGCCATTTATTTGAAAAAGGTGATCGGACGACAAATAGTTACTTAAATAGTTATTTGGTAGCAGTATGGTCTCAAAAAGAACCAATTTTCAAGGTAACAGTCAAACATTTCATTTTTCGTGCAGTCGGCCCACGATTTCAACTTAAACTGGTTCACAACAAGGGCATATTGTTTCATACGAATGGGACCTAATACCAGTAGGCTGTTGCTAGACCCAAGCAGACTGTTTCGTCAACATCTGCATACCCTATATGATAGCCAACGTGACGACCATCGTCTACTTTTCTCACATTGAGGAAAGTATATTGTATCAACAGAAACATATCCGTCTGCTGTTTTTGGCGGACATTGCTGGACATCCGATCGGCCAAACGTCAAACTACGATGAATGAGTTTATCTCGATTCGCATGATACCGATCAGCTGCTTGCCACAACCGATACTCATCGTAAGTTGAAACTTCTCTCATTAAAGTTGTGATCGTGAGAGTTCATGCATTTTATCGGTCCGTGTTTAAAATGCTAAAAGATGTTTAATCCATTTCAAAACGCGTCAAACACGCCCGCGTTCTATCCTTCCTGCATCTCGAACTGCGATGTGGCCGTAGACGGCTCGCGACCCTCCCACAGCAGGCATGCCGGGTTTCAAACGTATCAACATATAGGTTTGTTCTTCCATATCACCCATTTAGCATCGCAAACGCATTGGGTTTCATGTGTCAAGTGTATTCTCCAATTGTACAAAGGTTCAATGTGGTCCATACCGGTAGTACACTGAGTGCGTGATAAGTGCTCTTCCGCACCCATTTCGAGCGCACTCGCCACATAAACTGCCACCGTACACTGGAGGGCCTCTCTAGAACATCTTGCGAGGAATTGAGCGAATAAACAGACGAACCATTAAGGTAGACGTTTAACCAACAAGGAGTCGGCCGTCAGTTATGACGTGGACCGGTTCTCCGAGCGACCATCCAACGACGATCTTACATTCCATCTTACAGCCGGACGATCCGGATAGCAAGGGCGACAAAGGTTTTCGTAAACCATACCTTTCATCATATCTGGATGCAATGGGGCAATACTTCTGCGTACATTTGTACGTCCTCAGAATCGCTACATGCAATTGTTTACAAAAACCGAAGAAAAAAAAGGATTCTGCAACAAACAATTGCTGAAAACAGGAAATTCAACATTTATCTTCACAAAAAGGGTGTTTGGACCCACATAATGACAAACTGTCCAACAAAAGTGTGTTTCCAAAGTAGGAAAATTCACATAACATATTTAATTCTTGTTTTTATTTTCAATGGTATGCAATACTTAGAAACAAGATATTTGTATATCATAGACATGGAAAACAAAATAAGACAAACATTTCTCACGCCAGTCACTAGCTCCATGCACTCAAGTCCTTCCTTGGAGGAACGTTTTTGGTAAAAGACAAAAGTTAAATTTAATTGGGACACATAAGACGAATTAGTACATTGAGTACACTCTTAGTGTGTTTTTGTATGGAGGCAAAGCGCACTCACCACATACACTAGGCCCACACACTGAGGTCCTTCCTAAGAAAATAAGGATCTAGCCATATAAGACAAAATGGAAGGTAGGTAAGGACATATAGGACAAATAAGCACACTGATTGTACTCTTAGTGTATATTTGTATGGTGACCAAGCGCACTTTCCACATACACTAACCCCACGCAGTGAAGTCCTTCTTAAAAAGAGGTTTTCCATAAAGGACAAAAAGGAAGATATTCTTTGACATATGAGACAAATCAGCGCATTGAGTACGTTCTTGGTGTACTTTTATATGGTGCCGAAGCGCACTCACCACATGCACTAACCCCACGCACTGGAGTCCATTCTAAGAAGAGGTTTTTGAGGCCATATAGGACAAAAGTGCACTCGACTTATACACTATGGAAAGAGTGTATAGACTAGTGTAAGCTACTCCCTTGTAAGAAAGTACACTTAAGGAACACACTAAAAAACCAGTGTATGAAATGGCCTTGATTAACCATACCTCGAGTCACAAACGGTCAAAGGGGGAAACAATGGTCAGGGAATATCAGTTCTCAACTAGCAAGTACAACGACCTTCAATCACTAGCACGGTGTTGCTACCATGCAAGATGACCGACCAAAGTAGGCACATGTACTGCCTTTGACCAAAGAAATCCGTTGTGTGTGGTCAACGTTGACAACTCGTTTCCGCTTCTGACCATTTGTGACTCGTGTTATGGTTGGTGAACGTTGACCACCCATATTGAAATTCTTTCGTCATGGTCAGTGACATATGCCTAGTTTGGTTGTTTGGTGTGCATAGTAGCCACACCGTGCCACTACGTATTGAAGTTCTTTGTCCTTTCTAGTCAATACATAGGGTTCCCAAACCATTGCCTCTCCCTCTGACCATTTGTCACTCGTGTTATGAGTTGTCAATGTTGACCACACATAGTGGACTTCTTTGGTCATAATCAGTGACGTATGCATCCTTTGGTTGGTCACTCTGCACGCTAGCCACACCGTGCCACTACTTGTTGAGGGTCTTTGTACTTGCTAGTTGATAACTAGTGTTCCCAACCCATTGTTTCCCCCTCTGACCATTTGTGACTCGTGTTATGAGTTTTCAACATTGACCACACACTGTCAAATTCTTTTGGTCATGGTTAGTGACATATGCCTACTTTGGTTTGTCACTGTACATGGTTACTATGCCATGCCACTACGTATTGAAGGTCTTTGTGCTTTCTAGTTGATAGCTAGTCTTCCCAAACCATTGTTACCACCTCTGACTATCTGTGACTCGTGTTGTGAGTTGTCAACATTGACCACATGAAGTGAAATTCTTTGGTCATGGTCAGTGACATATGCATACTTTGATTGGTCACTGTGCATTGTAGCCACACTGTGCCACTGCATATGGAAGGTATTTGTGCTTGCCAGTCGATAACTAGTATTCACAAACCATTATCTTCCAATCTGACCATTAGTGACTCGTGTTATGAGTTGTCAAACTTTACCACACATAGTGACATTATTTGATCATTGTCAGTGACATATGCCTACTTTGGTTGATCATCGTGCATGGTATCCACACCATGCCACAACTTATTGAAGGTCATTGTGCTTGCTAGTTGATACCTGGTGTTCCCAAACCATTGCTCCCCCCTCTGACCATTTGTGACTCGTATTATGAGTTGTCAACATTGATCACACACAGCGGATTTCTTTGGTCAAAGGCAGTACATGTGCCTACTTTGGTCATTCATTGTGCATGGTAGCAACACCGGGCTACTACTGATTGAAGTTCATTCTACTTGCTAGTTAAGAACTGATATTCCCAGACCATTGTTTCCCCCTCTGACCGTTTGTGACTCGTGTTATGGTTGGTGAACGTTGACCACCCATGTTGAAATTCTTTGGTCATGGTCATTTACATATGCCTAGTTTGGTTGTTTGGTGTGCATAGTAGCCACACCGTGCCACTACGTATTGAAGTTCTTTGTCATTTCTAGTTGAAACATAGGGTTTCCAAACCATTGTCTCTCCCTCTGACCATTTGTGACTCATGTTATGAGTTTTCAATGATGACCACACATAGTGGACTTCTTCGGTCATAGTCAGTGACGTATGCATCCTTTGATTGGTCACTGTGCACGGTAGCAACACCGTGCCACTATTTGTTGAAGGTCTTTGTACTTGCTAGTTGACAACTAGTGTTTCCAACCCATTATTTCCCCCTCTCACCATTTGCAACTCGTGTTATGGGTTGTGAACGTTGACAACCCATTTTGAAGTTATTTGGTCATGCTCAGTGACATATGCCTAGTTTGGTTTGTCACTGTACATGGTTACCACGCCGTGTCACTACGTATTGAAGGGCTTTGTGCTTTCTACTTGATATCTAGTCTTCCCAAACCATTGTTACCCCCCTGTGACTATCTGTGGCTCGTGTTGTGACTTGTCAACGTTGACAACATGAAGTTAAATTCTTTGGTCATGGTCAGTGAAATATGCATACTTTGGTTCGTCACTGTGCATGGTAGCCACATTGTGAAACAACATATTTAAGGTATTTGAACTTTCTAGTCCATAACTAGTATTCACAAACCATTATCTTCCACTCTGACCATTTGTGACTCGTGTTATGAGTTGTCAGAGTTTACCACACATAGTGACATTTTTTGGTCATGGTCAGTGACATATGCCTACTTTGGTTGGTCATCGTGCATGGTATCCACACCGTGCCACAACTTATTGAAGTTCCTTGTGCTTGCTAGTTGATACCTGGTATTCCCAAACCATTGTTTCCCCTTCTGACCATTTTTTACTCGTATTATGAGTTGTCAACGTTGACCACACACAGTGGATTTCTTTGGTCAAAGGCAGTACATATGCCTGTTTTGGTCGGTCGTTGTGCATGGTAGCCACATCGTACTACTACTGAATGAAGGTCTTTGTACTAGCTAGTTGAGAACTGATATTCCCAGACCATTGTTTCCCCCTCTGACCATTTGTGACTCGTGTTATGGTTGGTGAACGTTGACCACCCATATTGAAATTCTTTGGTCATGATCAGTGACATATGCCTAGTTTCGTTGTTTGGTGTGCATAGTAGCCACACCGTGCCACTATGTATTGAAGTTCTTTGTCCTTTCTAGTCAATACATACGTTTCCCAAACCATTGTCTCTCCCTCTGACCAGTTGTGACTCGTGTTATGAGTTGTCAATGTTGACCACACATAGGTGACTTCTTTGGTCATGATCAGTGACGTATGCATCCTTTGGTTGGTCACTGTGCACTCTAGCCACACTGTGCCACTATTTGTTGAAGGTCCTTATACTTGCTAGTTGAGAACTAGTGTTCCCAACCCATTGTTTCCCCCTCTGACCATTTGTGACTCGTGTTATGGGTACTGAACGTTGACCACCCATTTTGAAATTATTTGGTCATGGTCAGTGACATATGCCTAGTTTGGTTTGTCACTGTATATGGTTACCACGCGGTGACACTACGTATTGAAGGTCTTTGTGCTTTCTAGTTGATACCTAGTCTTCCCGAACCATTGTTACCCCCCTGTGACTATCTGCCGCTCGTGTAGTGAGTTGTCAATGTTGACAACATGAAGTTAAATTCTTTGGTCATGGTCAGTGACATATGCATACTTTGGTTGGTCACTGTGCATGGTAGCCACACTGTGAAATAACTTTTTCAAGGAATTCGTACTTGTTATTTGTTAACTAGTATTCACACACCATTATCTTCCACTCTGACCATTTGTGACTCGTGTTATGAGTTGTCAGAATTTACCACACATAGTGACATTATTTGGTCATGGTCAGTGACATATGCCTACTTGTGTTGGTCATCGTGCATGGTATCCACACCGTGCCAGAACTTATTTAAGGTCCTTTTGCTTCCTATTTGATACCTGGTGTTCACAGCCCATTGTTTCCCCGTCTGACCATTTGTGACTCGTATTATGAGTTGTCAACGTTGACCACACACAACGGATTTATTTGGTCAAAGGCAGATCATATGCCTACTTTTGTCTGTCATCGTGCATGGTAGCCACACCATGCTACTACTGATTGAAGTTCGTTGTACTTGCTAGTTGATAACTGATATTTCCAGACTATTGTTTCCCCCTCTGACCGTTTGTGACTCGTGTTATGGTTGGTGAACGTTGACCACCCATATTGAAATTCTTTGGTCATGGTCCGTGACATATGCCTAGTTTGGTTGTTTAATGTGCATTGTAGTCACACCGTGCCACTACGTATTGAAGTTCTTTGTCCTTCCTAGTCAATACATAGGGTTCCCAAACCATTGTCTCTCCCTCTGACCATTTGTGACTCGTGTTAAGAGTTGTCAACGTTGACCACACATAATGGACTTATTCGGTCATAGTCAGCGACGCATGCATCCTTTGATTGGTCACTGTGCACGCTAGCCACACCGTGCCACTGCTTGTTGAAGGTCTTTGTACTTGCTAGTTGACAACTAGTGTGCCCAACCCATTGTTTCCCCCTCTGACCATTTGTGACTCGTGTCATGTGTTTTCAATGTTGACCACACACTGTGAAATTCTTTTGGTCATGGTCAGTGACATATGCCTACTTTGATTGGCCATTGTACATGGTTACCTCGTCGTGTCACTACGTATTGAAGGTCTGTGTGCTTTCTAGTTGATAGCTAGTCTTCCCAAACCATTGTTACCCCCTCTTTATATATGTGACTCGTGTTGTGAGTTGTCAACGTTGACCACATGAAGTGAAATTCTTTGGTGATGGTCAGTGACATATGCAGACTTTGGTTGGTCACTGTGCATTGTAGGCACACTATGCCACTGCATATTGAAGGTAGTTGTACTTGCTCGTCGATAAATAGTATTCACAAACCATTTTCTTCCACTCTGACCATTTGTGACTCGTGTTATGAGTTGTCAAAGTTTACCACACAGTGACATTATTTGGTCATGGTCAGTGACATATGCCTACTTTGGTTGGTCATCATGCGTGGTATCCACACCGTGCCACAACTTATTGAATGTCCTTGTGCTTGCTAGTTGATACCTGGTGTTTCCAGACCATTTTTTCACCCTCTGACCATTTGTGACTCGTATTATGAGTTGTCAACGTTGACCATACACAGCGGATTTCTTTGGTCAAAGGCAGTACATATGTCTACTTTGGTCGGTCATTGTGCATGGTAGCCACACCGTGCTACGACTGATTGAAGGTCGTTGTACTTGCTAGTTGAGAACTGATATTCCCAGACCATTTTTTCCCCCTCTGACCATTTGTGACTCGTGTTATGGTTGGTGAACATTGACTACCCATATTGAAATTCTTCGGTCATGGTCAGTGACATATGCCTAGTTTGGTTGTTCGGTGTGCATAGTAGCCACACCGTGCCACTACGGATTGAAGTTATATGTCCTTTCTAGTCGACACATATGGTTCCCAAACCACTGTCTCTCCATCTGACCATTTGTGACCCGTGTTATGAGTTGTCAATGTTGACCACACATAGTGGACGTTTTCGGTCATAGTCAGTGACGTATGCATCGTTTGATTGGTCACTGTGCACGCTACCCACACCGTGCCACTACTTATTGAAGGTCTTTGTACGTGCTAGTTGATAACTAGTGTTCCCAACCCATTATTTCCCCCTCTGACTATTTGTGACTCGTGTTATGAGTTTTTTATGTTGACCACACACTGTGAAATTCTTTTGGTCATGGTTAGTGACATATGACTACTTTGGTTTGTCACTGAACATGGTTGCCACACTGTATCACTACGTATTGAAGGTATTTGTGCTTTCTAGTTGATAGCTAGTGTTCCCAAACCATTGTTACCCCCCTCTGACTATCTTTGACTCGTGCTGTGAGTTGTCAACGTTGACCACGTGAAGTGAAAATCTTTGGTCATGGTTAGTGACATATGCATGCTTTGGTTGGTCACTGTGCATGGTAGCCACACTGTGCCACTACATATTGAAGGTGTTTGTACTTGCTAGTCGATGACTAGTATTCACAAACCATTATTTCCCACTCTGACCATTTGTGACTCGTGTTATGAGGTGTCAAAGTTTACCACACATAGTGACATTCTTTGGTCATGGCCAGTGACATATGCCTACTTTGGTTGGTCATCGTGCATGGTATCCACACCGTGCCACTACCTATAGCAGATCTCAGTACTAGCTAGTTGATTTCTGGTATTTCCAAACTATTGTTTCCCCCTCTGAACATTTGTGACTTGTGTTATGAGTTGTCAATGTTGACCACACATTGTGGAATTCTCTCGTCATAGTCAGTGACACATGCATGCTTTGGTTGGCCATTGTGCATGGTGGCCACACTATGCCACTACATATTGAAGGTCTCTGTACTTGCTAGTCGATAACTAGTATTCACAAACCATTGTTTCCCCCTCTGACCATTTTTGGCTCGTGTTATGTTGTTTAAGTTGACCACACATAGTGACATTCTTTGGTAATGCTCAGTGACAAATGCCTACTTTGGCTGGTCATTGTACATGGTAGCCACACCGTGCCACTAGTTATTGAAGGTCTTTGTGCTTGCTAGTTGATACCTGGTGTTCCCAAGCCATTGTTTCCCCTCTAAGAATTTGTGACTCGTATTATGAGTTGTCAACGTTGACCACACACAACGGATTTCTTTGATCAAAGGCAGTACATATGCCTACTTTGGTCGGTCATTGTACATGGTAGTCACACCGTGCTACTACTGATTGAAGTTCGTTGTACTAGCTAGTTGAGAACTGATATTCCCAGACCATTGTTACCCCCTCTGAATGTTTGTGACTCATGTTATAGGTGGTGAACGTTGACCACCCATATTGAAATTCTTTGGTCATGGTCAGTGACATATGCATAGTTTGGTTGTTTGGTGTGCATAGTAGCCACACCGTGCCACTGCATATTGAAGATATTTGTCCTTTCTAATCGATACATAGGGTTCCCAAACCATTGTCTCTCCCTCTGACCATTTGTGACTCGTGTTATGAGTTGTCAATGTTGATCACACATAGTGGACTTCTTTGGTCATAGTCAGTGACGTATGCATCCTTTAGTTGGTCACTGTTCACGCTAGCCACACCGTGCCACTACTTGTTGACGGTCTTTGTACTTGTTAGTTGATAACTAGTGTTCCCAACCCATTGTTTCCCCCTCTGACCATTTGTGACTCGTGTTATAATTTTTCAACGTTGACCACATTTGTGAAACTATTTTGGTTATGGTCAGTGACATATGCCTACTTTGCTTGGTTATTGTGCACGGTAGCCACACAGTGCCACTACGTATTGAAGGTATTTGTACTTGCTAGTCCATACCTAGTGTTCCCAAACTGTTGATTCCCCCTTTGACCATTTGTGACTCGTACTATAAGCTGTCAACGTCAACCACACACAGTGAAACTCTTGTGGTCATGTTCAGTGAAAGATGCATACTTTGGTTGGTCATTTTGCATGGTAGCCATGCCGTTCCACTACTTATTGAAGGTCTCCGTACTTGCTAGTCGATACCCAGTACTCACAAACCATTGTTTCCCCCTCTGACCATTCGTGACTCGTGGTAAGAGTTGTCAACGTTGACCCATCATGGTGAAATTATTTGGTCATGGTCAGTGACACATGCATTCTTTGGTTGGTCATTGTGCATGGTAGCCACACCGTGCCACTACTTATTGAAGATCTTTGTACTTTCTAGTTGGTGTCTAGTATTCTTAAACCATTGTTTCCCCCTCTGACTATTTTTTACCCATGTTATGGGTTGTCAACGTTGACCACACATAGTAAAATTCTTTGGTCATGGTAAGTGCCACATGCCTAATCTGGTTGGTCATTGTGCATGGTAGCCACACCGTGCCACTACTTATTGAATGTCTTTGCACTTGCTAGTCGATAAATAGCGAAAGGTTTCTCTTTTGGACACCAGGTCGGTTTTTGTTTTTTTGTTGCACGTTGGTGCCTTCACTGGAATACTCCCTCCCACCTCCCTAGAGGGATGTTCCGTGGACGACGTGGAGGACAGATTTCCGACTGTATTATAACACCCCCCC
>SZWC01001580.1:42192-77760 GCA_023375785.1 Penium margaritaceum | reverse complement strand
CCCCCCCCCCCCGGCTTAGGATCGAAGGTAGAGTTAAGGTATCACAACACGGCCGCCCCCCCCCCTCCCCAGGTCGCGAGCCTATTCTATATCCCGCGTACGAGGATTCAAATCCAGGACCTACCGTTACGGAATCTAACTCTATAACTCACATGGTGTTCATAAGATTTCCAAATGATGTTATAGGAGTTCCTATGGGTAGAGGACATAAAATAAGGGGGTGTAACATTAGAGGGTATTTTTCAAAATTATCGAGAATAACGAAGTTATTCTAATCATAAACAATTGACGCGAACGGAATTTCAGATTTTGCAACTTCGAGCTTCAATAACTTCTCAACCGTTGCTCCGATTGACCAGCCGTAAGAAGGAAAGTTGACTACACGAAGTGAAATTCTTTTGATAATGTTCAGTGACACAAGCATACTTTGGTTGGTAATTGTGCATGGTAGCCACACCGTGCCACCACTTATTGAAGGTCTTTGTACGTGCTAGTCGATACCGAGTATTCCCAAACCATTGTTTCTCCCTCTGACCATTTTGACTTGTATTATGAGTGGTAAGCGTTGACCACACACACCAAACTCCTTTGGTCATGATCAGTGATGTATGCCTACTTGGATAGGTCATTGTGCACGGTAGCCACACCGTGCCAATACATACGAACGGTCTTTGTACTTGCTACGAGATACCTAGTGTTTCGAAACCATTGTTTCTCCATCTGACCATTTGTGACTCGTGTTATGGGTTGTGAACGTTGACCACCCATATTGAAATTCTTCGGTCATGGTCAGTGACATATGCCTAGTTTGGTTATTCGGTGTGCATAGTAGCCATGCCGTGCCACTACGTATTGAAGTTCTTTGTCCGTTGTAGTCGATACATATGGTTCCCAAACCATTGTCTCTCCCTCTGACCATTTGTGACTCGTGTTGAGAGTTGTCAATGTTGACCACACTTAGTGGAATTCTTTGGTCATAGTCAGAGACGTATGCATCCTTTGGTTGGTTACTGTGCACGCTAGTCACACCATGCCACTACTTGTTGAAGGTCTTTGTACTTGCTAGTTCATACCTAGTGTTCCCAACCCATTGTTTCCCCCTCTGACCATTTGTGACTCGTGTCAGGAGTTTTCAACGTTGACCCCACATTGTGAAATTCTTTTGGTCATGGTTAGTGACATATGCCTACTTTGGTTTGTCACTGTACATGGTTTCCACGCCGTCTCACTATGTATTGAAGGTCTTTGTGCTTTCTAGTTGATAGCTTGTGTTCCCAAACAATTGATACCCCCCCTCTGACTATCTATGACTCGTGTTGTGAGTTGTCAACGTTGACCACATGAAGTGAAATTCTTTGGTCATGGTCAATGACATATGCATACTTTCGTTGGTCACTATGCATGGTAGCCACAATTTTCCACTGCATATTAGAGGTATTTGTACTTGCTAGTCGATAACTAGTATTCCCAAACCATTGTTTCCCACTCTGACCATTTGTGACTCATGTCATGAGTTGTTTATGTTTGCCACACAAAGTGACATTCTTTGGTAATGGTTTGTGACATATGCCTACTTTGGTTGGTCATCGTGCATGGTATCCACACCGTGCCACTACCTATAGCACACCTTTGTACAAGCTAGTTGATATCTAGTATTTCCAAACTATTGTTTCCCACTCTAAACATTTGTGACTCCTGTTATGAGTTGTCAATGGTGACCACACATAGTGGACTTCTTCGGTGATAGTCAGTGACGTATGCATCCTTTGATTGGTCACTGTGCACGCTAGCCACACCATGCCAGTACTTGTTGAAGGTCTTTGTACTTGCCAGTTGATAACTAGTTTTCCCAACCCATTGTTTCCCCCTTTGACCATTTGTGACTCGTGTTATGATTTTTCAACGTTGACCACACACAGTGAAATTCTTTTGGTCATGGTTAGTGACATATGCCTACTTTGGTTTGTCACTGTACATGGTTACCACGCCGTGTCACTACGTATTGAAGGTCTTTGTGCTTTCTACTTGATAGCTAGTCTTCCCAAACCATTGTTACCCCCTCTGAATATCTGTTACTCATGTTGTGAGTTGTCAAGATTGACCACATGAAGTGAAATGCTTTGGTCATGGTCAGTGACATATGCATACTTTGGTTGGTTACTGTGCATTGTAGCCACACTGTGCCACTCCATATGGAAGATATTTGTGCTTGCTAGTCGATAACTAGTATTCATAAACCATTATCTTCCACTCTGACCATTTGTGACTCGTGTTATGAGTTGTCAAAGTTTACCACACATAGTGACCTTCTTTGGTCATGATCAGTGACATATGCCTACTTTTGTTGGTCATCGTGCATGGTATCCACGCCGTGCCACAACTTATTGAAGGCCCTTGTGCTTGCTAGTTGATACCTGGTGTTCCCAAACCATTATTTCCCCCTCTGACCATTTCTGATTCGTATTATGAGTTGTCAACCTGTGACCACACACAGGGGATTTCTTTGGTCAAAGGCAGTACATATGGCTACTTTGGTCGGTCATTGTGCATGGTAGCCACACCGTGCTACTACTGATTGAAGGTCATTGTACTTGGTAGTTGAGAACTGATATTCCCAGCCCATTGTTTCCCCCTCTGACCGTTTTTTACTCGTGTTATGGATGGGGAACATTGACCACCCATATCGAAATTTGTTGGTCATGGGCAGTGACATATTCCTCGTTTGGTTGTTTGGTGTGCATAGTAGCCACACCGTGCCACTACGTATTGAATTTCTTTGTCCTTTCTAGTCGATGCATATGGTTCCCAAACCATTGTCTCTCCCTCTGACCATTTGTGACCCATGTTATGAGTTGTCGATGTTTACCACACATAGTGGACTTCTTCAGTAATAGTTAGTGACAGATGCATCATTTGGTTGGTCACTGTGCATGCTAGCCACACGGTGCCACTACTTGTTGAAGGTCTTTGTACTTGCTAGTTGATAACTAGTGTTCCCAACCCATTGTTTACCCCATCTGACCATTTATGACTCGTTTTATGGGTTGTGAACGTTGACCACCCATATTCAAATTCTTTGGTCATGGTCAGTGACATATGCCTACTTTGGTTTGTCAATCTACATGGTTACCATGCCATGTCACTACGTATTGAAGTTCTTTGTGCTTTATAGTTGATAGCTAGTCTTCCCAATCCATTGATACCCCCCTCAGACTATCTGTGACTCATGTTGTGAGTTGTCAACGTTGACCACATGAAGTGAAATTCTTTGGTCATGGTAAGTGACATATGCATACTTTGGTTGGTCACTGTGCATGGTAGCCACACTGTGCCACTACATATTGAAGGTTTTTGTACTTATTAGTCGATAACTAGTATTCACAAACCATTATCTTCCAATCTGATCATTTGAAAATCGTGTTATTAGTCGTCAATGTTTACCACACATAATGACATTATTTGGCCATGGTCAGTGACACATGCCTACTTTTGTTGGTCATCATGCATGGTATCCACACCATGCCACAACTTATTGAATATCCTTGTGCTTGCTAGTTGATACCTGGTGTTCCCAAATCATTGTTTCCCCCTCTGACGATTTGTGACTCGTATTATGAGTTGTCAACGTTGACCACACACAGCGGATTTCTTTGGTTAAAGGCAGTACATATGCCTACTTTGGTCGGTCATTGTGCATGGTAGCCACACCGTGCTACTACTGATTGAATATCATTGTACTTGCTAGTTGAGAACTGATATTCCCAGACCATTGCTTCCCCCTCTGACTGTTTGTGACTCGTATTATGGTTGGTGAACATTGACCACCCATATTGAAATTCTTTGGTCATGGTCAGGTACATATGGCTAGTTTGGTTATTTTGTGTGCATAGTAGCCACACCATGCCACTACGTATTGAAGTTCGTTGTCCTTTCTAGTCGATACATAGGGTTCCCAAACCATTGTCTCTTCCTCTGACCATTTGTGACTCGTATTATGAGTTGTCAATGTTGACCACACATAGTGGACTTCTTCGGTCATAGTGAGTGATGTATGCATCCTTTGGTTCGTCACTGTACACGCTAGTCACACCGTGCAACTACATGTTGAAGGTCTTTGTACTTGCTAGTTGATAACTAGTGTTCCCAGCCCATTGTTTCCCCCTCTGACCATTTGTGACTCGTGTTATGAGTTTTCAACGTTGACCACACACTGTGAAATTCTTTTGGTCATGATTAGTGACATATGCCTACTTTGGTTTGTCACTGTACATGGTTACCACGCCGTGTCACTACGTATTGAAGGTCTTTGTGCTTTCTAGTTGATAGCTAGTCTTCCTAAACCATTTTTACCCCCTCTGACTATCTGTGACTCGTGTTGTGAGTTGTCAACATTGACCAAATAAAGTGAAATTCTTTGGTCATGGTAAGTGACATATGCATACTTTGGTTGGTCACTGTGCGTTGAAGCAACGCTATGCCACTACACAATGAAGTTATTTGTACTTGCTATTCGATAACTAGTGTTCACAAACCATTATCGTCCAATCTGACCATTTGTGACGCGTGTTAGGAGTTGTCAAAGTTTACCACACATAGTTACATTCTTTGGTCATGGTCATTGACATATGCCTACTTTGGTTGGTCATCGTGCATTGTATCCACACCGTACCACAACTTGTTGAAGGTCCTCGTGCTTGCTAGTTGAAACCTGGTGTTCCCAAACCATTGTTTCCCCCTCTGACCATTTGTGACTCGTGTTACGAGTTGTCAAAATTGACCACACACAGTGGACTTCTTCGGTCATAGTCAGTGCCGTATGCATCCTTTGGTGGGTCACTGTGCATGCTAGCCACACCGTGCCACTATTTGTTGAAGGTCTTTGTACGTGCTAGTTGATAACTAGTGTTCCCAGACCATTGTTTCCCCCTCTGACCATTTGTGACTCGTGTTATGAGTTTTCAACGTTGACCACACACTGTGAAATTCTTTTGGTCATGGTTAGTGACATATGTCTACTTTGGTTTGTCACTGTACATGGTTACCACGCCGTGTCACTACCTATTGAAGGTCTTTGTGCTTTCTAGTTGATAGCTAGTATTCCCAAACCATTGTTACCCCCTCTGACTATCTGTGACTCGAGTTGTGAGTTGTCAACATTGACCATATGAAGTGAAATTCTTTGGTCATAGTCAGTGACATATGCGTACTTTGGTTGGTCACTGTGCATGGTACCCACACTGTGCCACTACATATTGAATTTATTTGTACTTGCTAGTCGATAACTAGTATTCACAAACCATTATCTTCCACTCAGAACATCTGTGAGTCGTGTTATGAGTTGTCAAGGTTTACCACACATAGTGACATTATTTGGTCATGGTCAGTGACATATGCCTACTTTGGTTGGTCATCGTGCATGGTATCCACACCGTGCCACAACTTTTTCAAGGTCCTTGTCCTTGCTAGATGATACCTGGTGTTCCAAAACCATTGTTTCCCCCTCTGACCATTTGTGACTCGTATTATGAGTTGTCAACGTTTACCACACACAGCGGATTTCATTGGTCAAACTCAGTACATATGCCTACTTTGGTCGGTCATTGTGCATGGTAGCCACACCGTGCTACTACTGATTGAAGGTCATTGTACTCGCTAGTTGAGAACTGATATTCCCAGACCATTGTTTACCACTCTGACCGTTTGTGACCCGTGTTATGGTTGGTGAACGTTGACCACCCATATTGAAATTATTTGGTCATGGTCAGTGACATGTGCCTAGTTTGGTTGTTTGGTGTGCATAGTAGCCACACCGTGCCACTATGTATTGAAGTTCTTTGTCCTTTCTAGTCGATACATAGGGTTCCCAAACCATTGTCTCTCCCTCTGACCATCTGTGACTCGTGTTATGAGTTGTCCATGTTGACCACACATAGTGGACTTCTTCGGTCATAGTCAGTGACGTATGCATCGTTTGGTAAGTCACTATGCACGCTAGCCACACCGTGCCACTACTTGTTGAAGGTCTTTGTACTTGCTAGTTGATAACTAGTGTTCCCAGCTTATTTTTTCCCCCTCTGACCATTTGTGACTGGTGTTATGAGTTTTCAGCGTTGACCACACAGTGTGAAATTCTTTTGGTCATGGTTAGTGACATATGCCTACTTTGGTTTGTCACTGTACATGGTTACTACGCCGTGTCACTACGTATTGAAGGTCTTTGTGCTTTCTATTTGATAGCTAGTCTTTCCAAACCATTATTACCCCCTCTGACTATCGTTGACTCGTGTTGTGAGTTGTCAACATAGACCACATGAAGTGAAATTCTTTGGTCATGGTTAGTGACATATACATACTTTGTTTGGTCCCTGTGCATTGTAGCCACACTGTGCCACTACATATTGAAGGTATTTGTACTTGCTAGTCAATAACTAGTCTTCACAAACCATTGTCTTCCACTCTGACCATTTGTGACTCGTGTTATGAATTGTCAAAGTTTACCACACATAGTGACATTCTTTGGTCATGGTCAGTGACATATGCCTACTTTGGGTGGCCATCGTGCATGGTATCCACACCAAACCACAACTTATTGAAGCTCCTTGTGCTTGCTAGTTGAGACCTGGTGTTCCCAAGCAATTATTTCCTCCTCTGACCATTTGTGACTCGTATTATGAGTTGTCAACGTTGACCACACACAGAGGATTTCTTTGGTCAAAGGCAGTACATATGCCTACTTTGGTCGGTCATCGTGCATGGTAGCCACACCGTGCTACTACTGATTGAAGGTTGTTATACTTGCTAGTTGAGAACTGATATTCCCAGACCATTGTTTCCCCCTCTGACCGTTTGTGAATCGTGTTATGGTTGGTGAACGATGACCACCCATATTGAAATTCTTTGGTCATGGTCAGTGACATATGCATAGTTTTGTTGTTTGGTGTGCATAGTAGCCACACCGTGCCACTACGTATTGAAGTTCTTTGTCCTTTCTAGTCGATACATAGGGTTCCAAAACCATTGTGTCTCCCTCTGACCATTTGTGACTCGTGTTATGAGTTGTAAATATTGACCAAACATAGTGGACTTCTTCGGTCATAGTCAGTTACATATGCATCCTTTGGTTGGTCACTGTACACACTAGCCACACCGTGCCACTACTTGTTGAATGTTTTTGTACTTGCTTGTTGATAACTAGTGTTCCCAACCCATTGTTTCCCCCGATGACCATTTGTGACTCGTGTTATCAGTTTTCAGCGTTGACCACACACTGTGAAATTCTTTTGGTCATGGTCTGTGACATATGCCTACTTTGGTTGTCATTGTACATGGTTACCACGCCGTGTGACTACGTCTTGAAGGTCTCTGTGCTTTCTAGTTGATAGCTAGTCTTCCCAAACCATTGTTAACCCCTCTGACTACCTTTGACTCGTGTTGTGAGTTGACAACGTTGACCACATGAATTGAAATTCTTTGGTCATGGTCAGTGACATATGCATACTTTGGTTGGTCACTGTGCATTGTAGCCACACTGTGCCACTAAATTTTGAAGTTATTTGTACTTGCTAGTCAATAACTAGTATTCACAACCCATTATCTTCCACACTGACCATTTGTGACTCGTGTTATGAGTTTTCAAAGTTTGCCACACATAGTGACATTATTTGGTCATGGTCAGTGACATATGCCTACTTTGGTTGGTCATCGTCCATGGTATCCACACTGTGCAACAACTTATTGAAGGTCCTTGTGCTTGCTAGTTGATACCTGGTGTTCCCAAGCCATTGTTTCCCCCTCTGACCATTTGTGACTCGTATTATGAGTTGTCAATGTTGACCACACACAACGGATTTCTTTGGTCAAAGGCAGTGCATATGCCTTCTTAGGTCGATCATTGTGCATGGTAGTTACACGGTGCTACTACTGATTGAAGGTCGTTGTACTTGCTAGTTGAGAACTGATATTTCCAGAACATTGTTACCCCCTCTGACCGTTTGTGACTCGTACTATGGTTGGTGAATGTTGACCACCCATATTGAAATTCTTTGGTCATGGTCAGTGACAAGTGCCTAGATTGGTTGTTTGGTGTGCATAGTAGCCACACCGTGCCACTACGTATTGAAGTTCTTTGTCCCTTCTAGTCGATACATAGGGTTCCCAAACCATTGTCTCTCCCTCTGACTATTTGTGACTCGTGTTATGAGTTGTCAAAGTTGTCCACACATAGTGGACTTCTTCGGTCATAGTCAGTGACAAATGCATCCTTTGAATGGTCAATGTGAACACTAGCCACACCGTGCCACTACTTGTTGAAGGTCTTTGTACTTGCTAGTTGATAACTAGTGTTCCCAACCCATTGTTTCCCAGTCTGACCATTTGTGACTCGTGTTATGCGTTTTCAACGTTGACCATACCATGTGAAATTCGGTTGGTCATGGTTAGATACATATGCCTAGTTGGGTTTGTCCCTGTACATGGTTACCACGCCGTTTCACTACGTATTGAAGGTATTTGTGCTTTTTAGTTGATAGCTAGTCTTCCCAAACCATTGTTAACCCCTCTGACTATCTGTGACTCGTGTTGTGAGTTGTCAACATTGACCACATGAAGTGAAATTCTTTGGTCATGGTCAGTGACATATGCATACTTTAGTTGGTCACTGTGCATTGTAGCCACACTGTGTCACTACATATGGAAGGTATTTGTAATTACTAGTCGGTAAGTAGTATTCAAAAACCATTATCTTCCACTCTGACCATTTGTGACTCGTGTTATGAGTTGTCAAAGATTACCACACATATTGAAATTCTTTGGTCATGTTCAGTGACATATGCCTACTTTGGTTGGTCATCGTGCCTGATATCCACACCATGCCACTACTTATTGAAGGTCCTTGTGTTTGCTAGTTGATACCTGGTGTTCCCAAACCAATGTTTCCCCCTCTGGCCATTTTTTACTCGTATTATGAGTTGTCAACGTTGACCACACACAGCGGATTTCTTTGGTCAAAGGCACTACCTATGCCTACTTTAGTCGGTCGTTGTGCGTGGTTGCCACACCGTGCTACTACCGATCGAAGGTCGTTGTACTTGCTAGTTGAGAATTGATATTCCCAGACCATTGTTTCCCCATCTGACCATTTGTGACTCGTGTTATGGTTGGTAAACGTTAACCACCCACATTGAAATTCTTTGGTCATGGTCAGTGACATATGCCTAGTTTGGTTGTTTGGTGTGCATAGTAGCCACACCGTGCCACTATGTATTGAAGTTCTTTGTCCTTTCTAGTCAATACATAGGGTTCCCAAACCATTCTCTCCCTCTGCCCATTTGTGACTCGTGTTATGAGATGTCAATGTTGACCACACATAGTGGACTTCTTCGTTCATAGTCAGTGACGTATGCATCCTTTCGTTTGTCACTGTGCACGCTAGCCACACCGTACCACTACTTGTTGAAGGTATTTGTACTTGCTAGTTGATAACTAGTGTTCCCAACCAATTGTTTCCCCCTATGACCATTTGTGACTCGTGTTATGAGTTTTCAATGTTAACCACACACTGTGAAATTCTTTTGGTCATAGTCGGTGACATATGCTTACTTTGGTTGGTCACTGTACATGGTTACCACGCCGTGTCACTATATATTGAAGGTCTTTGTGCTTTCTAGTTGATAGCTAGTCCTCCCAAACCATTGTTACCCCCTCTGGCTATCTGTGACGCGTGTTGTGAGTTGTCAACGTTGACCACATGAAGTGAAATTCTTTGGTCATGGTCAGTGACATATGCATATTTTGGTTGGTCACTGTGCAGTGTAGCCACACTGTGCCTCTACATATTGAAGGTATTTGTACTTGCTAGTTGATAAATTGTATTCACAAACCATTATCTTCCACTCTGACCATTTGTGACTCGTGTTATGAGTTGTCAAAGTTTACCACACATAGTGACATTCTTTGGTCATGGTCAGTGACATATGCCTACTTTGGTTGGTCATCGTGCATGGCATCCACATTGTGCCACAACCTATTCAAGGTCCTTATGCTTGGTCGTTGATACCTGGTGTTCCCAGACCATTGTTTCCCCCTCTGACCATTTGTGATTTGTCAACGTTGACCACACACAGCGGATTTCTTTGGTCAAAGGCAGTACATATGCCTTCTTTGGTCGGTCATTGTGCATGGCTGCCACACCGTGCTACTACTGATTGAAGGTCTTTTTACTTGCTAGTTGAGAACTGATATTCCCAGACCATTGTTTCCCCCTCAGACCGTTTGTGACTCGTGTTATGGTTGGTGAACGTTGACCACCCATATTGAAATTCTTTGGTCATGGTCAGTGACATATGCCTAGTTTGGTTTTTATTGTGCATAGTAGCCACACCGTGCCACTACGTATTGAAGTTCTTTGTCCTTTCGAGTCGATACATAGGGTTCGCAAACCATTGTCTCTCCCTCTGAATATTTGTCACTCGTGTTATCAGTTGTCAATGTTGACCACACATAGTGAACTTCTTCCGTCATAGTCAGTGACGTATGCATCCTTTGATTGGTCACAGTGCACGCTAGCCACACCGTGCCACTACTTGTTGAAGTTCTTTATACTTTCTAGTTCATAACTAGTGTTCCCAACCCATTCTTTCCCCCGCTGACCATTTATGACTCGTGTTATGAGTTTTCAACGTTGACCACACACTGCGAAATTCTTTTGATCATAGTTAGTGACATATGCCTAATTTGGTTTGTCACTGTACATGGTTACCTCGCCGTGTCACTACGTAATGAAGGTCTTTGTGCTTTCTAGTTGATAGCTAGTCTTCCTAAACCATTGTTACCGCCTCTGAGTATCTGTGACTCGTCTTGTGAGTTGTCAACATTGACCACATGAAGTGAAATTCTCTGTTCATTGTCAGTGACATCTGCATACTTTTGTTGGTCACCGTGCATTGTAGCCACAGTGTGCCACTACATATGGAAGGTATTTGTACTTTCTAGTTGGTAACTTGTATTCACAAACCATTATCTTCCACCTTGACCATTTGTAACTCGTGTCATGAGTTGTCAAAGTTTACCACACATAGTGACATTCTTTGGTCATTGCCAGTGACATATGCCTACTTTGGTTAGTCATCATCCATGATATCCACACCGTGCCACAACTTATTGAAGGTCCTTGTGCTTGCTAGTTGATACCTGGTGTTCGCAAACCATTGTTTCCCCCTCTGACCATTTGTGACTCGTATTATGAGTTGTCAACATTGACCACACACAGCGGATTTCTTTGGTCAAAGGCAGTACATATGCCTACTTTGGTCGATCATCGTGCATGGTAGCCACAAGGTGCTACTACTGATTGAAGGTCGTTGTACTTTTTAGTTGAGAACTGATATTCCCAGACCATTGTTTCCCCTCAGACCGTTTGTGACTCGTGTTATGGTTGGTGAACGTTGACCACCCATATTGAAATTCTTTGGTCATGGTCAATGACATATGCCTAGTTTGGTTGTTTTGCGTGCATAGTAGCCACACCATGCCACTACGTATTGAAGTTCTTTGTCCTTTCTAGTTGATACATAGGGTTCCCAAACCATTGTCTCTCCCTCTGACTATTTGTGACTCGTGTTATGAGTTGTCAATGTTGACCACACATAGTGGACTTCTTCGGTCATAGTCAGTGACGTATGCATTCTTTGGTTGGTCACAGTGCACGCTAGCCACACCGTGCCACTACTTGTTGAAGGTCTTCATACTTGCTACTTGATAACTAGTGTTCCCAACCAATTCTTTTCCCCGCTGACCATTTGTGACTCGTGTTATGCATTTTCAACGTTGACCACACACTGTGAAATTCTTTTGGTCATGGTTAGTGACACATGCCTACTTTGGTTTGTCACTGTTCATGGTTACCACGCCGTGTCACTATGTATTAGGGATCTTTGTGCTTTCTAGTTGATAACTAGTCTTCCCAAACCATTGTTACCCCCTCTGACTATCTGTGACTGGTGTTGTGAGTTGTCAACATTGACTACATGAAGTGATATTCTTTAGTCATGGTCAGTGACATATGCATACTTTGGTTGGTCACTGTGCATTGTAGCCACACTGTGCCACTACATATTGAAGGTATTTGTACTTCCTAGTCGGTAACTAGTATTCACAAACCATTACCTTCCACTCTGACCATTTGTAACTCGTGTTATGAGTTGTGAACGTTTACCACACATAGTGACATTCTTTTGTCATTGCCAGTGACATATGCCTACTTTGGTTAGTCATCGTGCATGGTATCCACATCGTGCCACAACTTATTGAAGGTCCTTGTGCTTTCTAGTTGATACCTGGAGTTCCCAAACCATTGTTTCCCCCTCTGACCATTTGTGACTCGTATTATGAGTTGTCAACGTTGACCACACACAGCGGATTTCTTTGGTAAAAGGCAGTACATATGCCTACTTTGGTCCGTCATCGTGCATGGTAGCCACACCGTGCTACTACTGATTGAAGGTCGTTGTACTTGCTAGTTGAGAACTGATATTCCCAGACCATTTTTTCCCCTCAGACCGTTTGTGACTCGTGTTATGGTTGGTGAACGTTGACCACCCATATTGAAATTCTTTGGTCATGGTCAGTGACATATGCCTAGTTTGGTTGTTTTGCGTGCACAGTAGGCACACCGTGCCACTGCGCATTGAAGTTCTTTGTCCTTTCTATTCGATACATAGGGTTCCCAAACCATTGTCTCTCCCTCTGACCATTTGTGACTCGTGTTATGAGTTGTCAATGTTGACCACACATAGTGGACTTCTTCGGTCATAGTCAGATACGTATGCATCCTTTGGTTTGTCACTGTGCACGCTGGCCACACCGTGCCACTACTTGTTAAAGTTCTTTGTACTTGCTAGTTGATAACTAGTGTTCCCAATCCATTGTTTCCCCCTCTGACTATTTGTGACTCGTGTGATGAGTTATCAATGTTGACCACACACTGTTACATTCTTTTGGTCATGGTTAGTGACAAATGCCTACTATGGTCTTTCACTCTACATGGTTACCACGCCGTGTCACTGCGTGTTGAAGGTCTTTGTGCTTTCTAGTTGATAGCTAGTGTTCCCAAACCATTGTTACCCCCCTCTGACTATGTGTGAATCGTGTTGTGAGTTGTCCGCGTTGACCACATGAAGTGAAATTCGTTGGTCATGGTCAGTGACATATGCATACTTTGGTTGGTCACTGTGCATGGTAGCCATACTGTGCCAATATATATTGAAGGTATTTGTACTTGCTAGTTGATAACTAGTATTCACAAACCATTATCTTCCACTCTGACCATTTGTGACTCGTGTTGTGAGTTGTCAAAGTTTACCACACATAGTGATATTCTTTTGTCATTGTCAGTGACATATGCCTACTTTGGTTGGTCATCGTGCATGGTATCCACACTGTGCCACAACTTATTGAAGGTCCTTGTTCTTGCTAGTTGATACTTGGTGTCCCCAAACCATTGTTTTCCCCTCTGACCATTTGTGACTCGTATCATGAGTTGTCAACGTTGACCACACACAGCGGATTTGTTTGGTCAACGGTAGTACATATGCGTACTTTGGTTGGTCATCCTGCATAGTAGCCACACTGTGCTACTACTGATTGAAGGTCATTGTACTTGCTAGTTGAGAACTGATATTCCCAGACCATTGTTTCCCCCTCAGACCGTTTGTGACTCGTGTTATGGTTGGTGAACGTTGACCACCCATATTGAAATTCTTTGCTCATGGTCAGTAACATATGCCTAGTTTGGTTGTTTGGTGTGCATAGAAGCCACACCGTACCACTATGTATTGAAGTTCTTTGTCATTTCTAGTCGATACATAGGGTTCCCAGACCACCGTCTCTCCCTCTGACCATCTGTGACTCGTGTTATGAGTTGTCAATTTTTACCACACATAGTGGACTTCATCAGTCATAGTCATTGACGTATGCATCCTTTGGTTGGTCACTGTGCACGCTAGCCACACTGTGCCACTACTTGTTGAAGGTCTTTGTACTTGCTAGTTGATAAATAGTGTTCCCAACCCATTGTTTTCCCCTCTGACCATTTGTGACTCGTGTTATGAGTTATCAACGTTGACCACACATTGCGAAATTCTTTTGGTCATGGTAAGTGACATATGCCTACTTTGGTTTGTCACTCTACATGGTTACCACGTCGTGTCACTACGTATTAAATGTATTTGTGCTTTCTAGTTGATAGCTAGTCTTCCCAAACCATTGTTACCCCCTCTGACTATATGTGACGTGTGTTGTGAGTTGTCAACGCTGACCACATGAAGTGAAATTCTTTGCTCATGGTCAGTGACATATGCATACTTGGGTTGGTCACAGTGCATTGTAGCCACACTGTGCCACTACATATTAGAGTTATTATTACTTGCTTGTCGATAAATAGTATTCACAAACCATTATCTTCCACTCTGACCATTTGTGACTCGTGTTATGAGTTCTCAAAGTTTACCACGCATAGTGACATATGCCTACTTTGGTTGGTCATCGTGCATGGTATCCACACCGTGCCACAACTTAGTGAAGGTCCTTGTGCTTGCTAGTTGATACCTGGTGTTCCCAACCCATTGTTGCTGCCTTTGACCATTTGTGACTCATATTATGAGTTGTCAACGTTGACCACATGCAGCGGATTTCTTTTTTCAAAGGCAGTACATACTTTCTACTTGTTATTGACTAGCAAGTACAAATACCTTCAATATGTAGTGGCACAGTGTGGCTACCATGCACAGTGAAAAACCAAAGTATGCATATGTCACTGACCATGATTAAAGAATTTCACTTCATGTGGTCAACGTTGACAACTCACAACACGAGTCACAGGTAGTCAGAGGGGGTAACAATGGTTTGGGAAGACTGGCTATCAACTAGAAAGCACAAAGACCTTCAATACGTAGTGACACAGCTTGGTAACCATGTACAGTGACAAACCAAACTAGGCATATGTCACTAACCACGAATAAACGAATTTCACAGTATGTGGTCAACGTTGAAAACTCATAACACGAGTCACAAATGGTCAAAGGGGGAAAAAGTTGATTGGGAACACTAGTTATCAACTAGTAAGTACAAAGACCTTCAACATGTAGTGGCACGGTGTGGCTAGCGTGCACAGTGACCAACCAAAGGATGCATACGTCACTGACTATGACCGAAGACGTCCACTATGTGTGGTCAACATTGACAACTCATAACACGAGCCACAAATGGTCAGAGGGAGAGACAATGCTTTGGGAACCCTATGTATCGACTAGAAAGGACAAAGACCTTAAATACGTAGTGGCACAATGTGGCTACTATGCACACCAAACAACCAAACTAGGCATATGTCAATGGCCACGACCAAAGAATTTCAATACGGGTGGTCAACGTTCACCAACCATAACACAAGTCACAAACGGTCAGAGGGGGAAACAATGGACTGGGAATATCAGTTCTCAACTAGCAAGTACAACGACCTTTGATCAGAAGTAGCACGGTGTGGCTACCATGCACAATGACCGAACAAAGTAGGCATATGTACTGTATTTGAGCAAAGAAATCTTGTGTGTGTGGTCAACGTTGACAACTCATAATATGAGTCACAAATGGTCAGAGGGGGAAACAATGGTCTGGGAACACCAGGTATCAACTAGCAAGCACAAGGACCTTCAATAAGTTGTGGCACGGTGTGGATACCATGCACAATGACCAACCAAAGTAGACATATGTCACTGAACATGTCCAAATAATGACAATATGTGTGGTAAACTCTGACAACTCATAACGCGAGTCACAAATGGTCAGAGGGGAAGATAATGGTTTGTGAATACTAGTTATCAACTAGCAAGTACAAATACCTTCAATATGTAGTGGCACAATGTGGCTACAATGCACAGTGACCAACCAAAGTATGCATATGTCACTGACCATGACCAAAGAATTTCACTTCATGTGGTCAATGTTGACAACTCACAACATCAGTCACACATAGTCAGAGGGGGTAACAATGGTTTGGGAAGACTAGCTATCAACTAGAAAGCACAAAGACCTTCAATATGTAGTGGCACAATGTGGCTACAATGCACAGTGACCAACCAAAGTATGCATATGTCACTGACCATGACCAAAGAATTTCACTTCATGTGGTCAATGTTGACAACTCACAACATCAGTCACACATAGTCAGAGGGGGTAACAATGGTTTGGGAAGACTAGCTATCAACTAGAAAGCACAAAGACCTTCAATATGTAGTGACTCGGTGTGGTAACCATGTACAGTGACAAACCAAACTAGGCATATGTCACTGACCATGACGAAAGCATTTCCATATGGGTGGTCAACGTTCACAACCCATAACACGAGTCACAAATAGTCAGAGGGGGAAACAATGGGTTGAGAACACTAGTTATCAACTAGCAAGTACAAAGACCTTCAACAAGTAGTGGCACGGTGTGGCTAGCGTGCACAGTGACCAACCAAAGTATGCATACGTCGATGACTTTGAACGAAGAAGTCCACTATGTGTGGTCAACATTGACAACTCATAACACAAGTCACAAATGGTCAGAGGGAGAAACAATGGTTTGGGAACCCTATGTATTGACTAGAAAGGACGAAGATCTTCAATACATAGTGGCACAGTGTGGCTACTATGCACACCAAACAACCAAATTAGGCATATGTCATTGACCATGACCAAAGAATTTCAATATGGGTGGTCAACGTTCACCAACCATAACATGAGTCACAAACGGTCAGAGGGGGAACCAATGGTCTGGGAATATCAGTTCTCAACTAGCAAGTACAACGACCTTCAATCAGTAGTAGCATAGTGTGGCTACCATGCACAATGACCTACCAAAGTTGGCATATGTCACTGACCATGACTAAACAATGTCACTGTGTGTGGTAAACTTTGACAGCTCATAACATGAGTCACAAATGGTCATAGTGGAAGATAATGGTTTGTGAATACTAGTTATCGACTAGCAAGTACAAATACCTTCAATATGTAGTGGCACAGTGTGGCTACCATGCACGGTGAAAATCCAAAGTATGCAGATGTCACTGATCATGACCAAAGAATTTCACTTCATGTGGTCAACGTTGTCAACTCACAACACGAGTCACGGATGGTCAGAGGGGGATAACAATGGGTTGGGAAGACTAGTTATCAACTAGAAAGCACAAAGACCTTCAATACGTAGTGACACGGCGTGGTAACCATGTACAGTGACAAACCAAAGTAGGCATATGTCACTAACAATGACCAAAAGAATTTCAGAGTGTGTGTTCAACGTTGAAAACTCATAACACGAGTCACAAATAGTCAGAGGCAAAAACACTGGGCTGGAACCACTAGTTATCAACTAGCAAGTACAAATACCTTCAACAAGCAGTGCCACGGTGTGGCTAGCGTGCACAGTGACCAACCAAAGGATGCATACGTCATTGACTATGACCGAAGAAGTCCACTGTGTGTGGTCAACATCGACAACTCATAACACGAGTCACAAATGGTCAGAGGGAGAGACAATGGTTTGGGAACTCTATCTATCGACTAGAAAGGACAAAGAACTTCAATACGTAGTGGCACGGTGTGGCTACTATGCACACCAAACAACCAAACTAGGCATATGTCACTGACCATGACCAGAGAATTTCAATATGGGTGGTCAACGTTCACCAACCATAACACGAGTCACAAACGGTCAGCGGGAGAAACAATGGTATGGGAATATCAGTTCTCAACTAGCAAGTACAATGACCTTCAATCAGTAGTAGCACGGTGTGGCTACCATGCACAATGACTGACCAAAGTACTATATGTACCAGGCTCATTCCTCATTCTAAATATATAATCTGGCCTTAGATGCTCCTCACAGAGCCGTCCAACTAAGGAACAGTATAAAGAAGACACTGGTTGGTCTAAGCCCTAGGAGTTAGTCTCTGACTAGCACCTCGTGCGAAAGTGACCAAGTGTTAAGTGGACACAGTTGCTAGCAAGTGATTGCCTAGGAGCTGCTCAGTGTGGAACTGTGATCCTGAGGGTGATATCTTCTCCTAGCTGAAATGCTAGGAGCGGACGGCAGGTGCTATTGTGCCGGCCCTGTTTTCTAGTCCGTTCGCCTCAGGCCGGTTGACAAAGGGTTATGGGCCCACTTTGACCAGCTGTAAGGCACGCTTTGCTCAACTCTGGTACGCTCTCTCCAGGTGCGCACACCAGCTCCATCAGCTCCATTACCTCCATCAGCCTCATCAGCTCCAACGGCTGGGTCTGCACTCAGCACACACGGACAAAGGACAAGCTCTGCCCTTGGAGGCACAACCCTTGTGTCCCAACCAGGAAAAGCTCTGCCCTTGGAGGCAAGACCCTGGGTATGTTGGTGTAGACATCTTCTCTGTCTGCAGGTGAACATCGGCCAGAGGGGAATGCAACGGATCTGCATCCTAAAACCAGTAGCAGACATCAGCTAACATCAGCCTACATCGGCCTTGACACAGCAGAGAAGATGGAAGTAGATAAGGGCAACAAATATGGTTGACCCATCATGATGAGTGGAGGCTGCCGCAGGGCAGTCCTCAAACTCAACAGTGGCTACCACAGGGCAGACCACTGGAGCAACTGTGAGTGCTACATCACTGCTACAAGTTCTTTGACCCTTGGGAGGAGTTCCCATTTTCGAGGGGATTGATTTCCCCCTTTGGAGATGCCACTTCGAGCTGGTGATGAAAGTGCGCGACTTCATCAAGATACTGAAGGGAGAGGAGCAGTTTCCCACGGAGGGCACACCCGAGCATGAGGCATGGATGGTTCGAAATGATATTGTCATGTCATTCCTCAGCAACGCGATAGCCAAAAAGTATGTTCCCATCATTGCGGGGTTCACACTGGCTTTGGATGCTTTCGATAAGCTCAAACGTGTGCACCAATCCACCTCCCTCGTGAACAGACTATTCATCCTACAACGGCTGATCAGCATGCGGGTGAATGAGGGGGAATCTATCCCTGACTTCTTACGGGAGTTTGAAGGACTCCTTGGCGAGGCTCGCCAAGTGAATTGGGACCTTGATGAAAAGATGCAGGCCATGATCCTCCTCATGGGGCTACCGGAGAGCTGGAGTCCAATGATCACCGTCATGGGTGGTTGGAAGGAGAACGACATGACGTACACAGAAGTGTCCGAGTATGTGCGAAACAAGGCCACACGTCAAAGTGGCAGTGAGGCTAACTTCTCAGTCTATGCCGCACGCTACAACGGCCGCGGGAGCAAAGGGTCGGCCTCTGGTCAGAATGGCGGCAGCGGAAGCGGTGGCGGCAGAGGCAACAATGGCGGCAAGGCTCCCAAGCGAAAGGGAAACTGCCACAATTGTGGCAAACCTGGGCACTGGGCAAGAGAGTGCATATCGCCAAAGAAGGAAAACGGCGGGAGCAGTGGAAACAAAGGCAGCAAAAAGGGTGGCAAAGAGGCCACCAACATGATGGCTCAGAGCAGACCTCCAGCAAAGGGAGCGGCTCTGCTCAGACCAGGAGCCTTCGGGTTGGACTCCGGCACCGACCATCACTCTAGCAATGACCAGGCCGGATTTGTATCCATCGGCCCCACTGAGCGGCGGTTCAGATGCGCAAACGGCAGCATTGTGAACGCAAAGCTGGTGAGCATCAGCCTGAACGGTGAGGAGAAGGATCTGCGGCTTCCTGACGTGGTCTACATGCCCTCGTTTGCGGCAAACCTCCTGTCCGTGTAAAAAATCATGGACAACGACATGACGGTGGTGTTCACGCAGAAGAAGGCGGTCATCATCAAGAACGAGGACATCAAGGTCCTCTACGCCAACAAAGACCTTGTTGCTCAGGTTCCACGAGTCGAAGGGCTCTACGTGCTGCAGAAAATCACGGCAGAGAGCTCAAAAGATGAGGGTCATGCAGGTGTGGCGGAGGTAATGATCTCGGCACCAACGCAGGGGAACACACGAACGGATACTCAAAAGGTACCCCCTGCCGCAAAGGACGAAGACGCTGGGCTGTGGCATAGATGCTTTGAGCACATTGCAAACAGAACGCTGCAATTCATGCAACAACAGCAGCTGGTCCGTGGCATGGAGGGGTGCAAGAAGGATGCGACTGGGTGTGGCAACCTGTGTGAACCTTACCTCCAAGGCAAGACCAAGCAAAAGCGCTTTGAGCGCAATGGTCGTGGCGCAGAAGCAGCCCTTGGCCTGATTCACACCGACGTGTGCGGACGCTTTCGCACGGCGTTGAACGGTGGCAGTAAGTACTTCCTGACCTTCATCGACGACCACAGCCGCAAGGTGTGGATCTACTTCCTCAAAACCAAAGGAGAGGTCAGAGAGAAGTTGCTGGAGTTTGTCGTCATGGTGGAGCGGCAGACTGGAACGAAGGTCAAGGCACTGCGAAGTGACAACGGCGAAGAGTATGAAGCATGCAAGGGCTGGTTGCGGCAACACCGGATCAACTCCCAGCCTACAACGCCCTACACACCACAAAGCAATGGTGTGGCCGAGCGGATGAATCAGACCATCCTCAGCATGGTGCATAGCATGCTCTTTGATGCAAAACTCCCACCACGCTTCTGGGCAGAAGCTGCAAGAACGGCATGCTACCTTGTCAATCTGACTCCTGCGGCTGCTCTAGGAAGGCGTGGTAAGAAAAAGGACAAGCAGCAGATGACGCCACAAGAGGTGTGGTCAGGGAAGAAGCCGTACGCCTCACACCTGCGATTTTTTTACTGCAACGCATGAGCAAAGGTCCAGGCGGGAGAGGGTGGTCGGAAGCTGGATGCAAGAGCGTGAAAGTGCGTGATGGTGGGCTACGAGACGGCCCACAAGACCTACCGTCTGTGGGATCTGACAGCAAGAAGGCTTATCACCAGCCGGGACGTGACTTTTGATGAGAGGACACTAGGCAAGGGAGAGCCGATTGATCCCACGCAAGCTCCAAAACAGGGAGAGTGGTTGGTGCTGCTGGAGTCAGGGGATCAAGCTCCTGAAAACTGGCAAGTGGTGCCAGTACGGCAGGCCACNGATGCAAGAGCGCGAAAGTGCGTGATGGTGGGCTACGAGACGGCCCACAAGACCTACCGTCTGTGGGATCTGACAGCAAGAAGGCTTATCACCAGCCGGGACGTGACTTTTGATGAGAGGACACTAGGCAAGGGAGAGCCGATTGATCCCATGCAAGCTCCAAAACAGGGAGAATGGTTGGTGCTGCTGGAGTCAGGGGATCAAGCTCCTGAAAACTGGCAAGTGGTGCCAGTACGGCAGGCCACGGAGAAGAGTGGTGTGGTAAGGGAGAGCCGCTGCTCACGCTGACGCAGCGGCGGGCTTCGACACGGAGTCAGAGACGTCCGAGGCCTCTGAGACCAGCTCGGAGGCCAGTGGCTCTTCACTAGAGGAAGATTTAACTTCAGGGCAGCCTGCACCATAGGAGCAGCAGCAGAGTAGAGATGAAGCACCAGCAATGCCGCATCGTGGTACGCGGCAAAGAAAACAAACTCCACAGTATGACGCTAACACCGGAGGCTGGACTGGACTGAGCTGGTCTTGTTTGGCTCAGGGAGAGCCGCTCATTGTGGCAGAGGCGCTGACAAGGCCCGATGCGGCCAAATGGAAGGAGGCGGTGGAGAGCGAGCTCGCGTCCATCGAAGAGAGTGGTACATGGGTGCTGGTGGACAGACCCGCTAACGGTCACGTGGTGGGCTCAAAGTGGGTGCTTAGGCTGAACCGGAAGTAGGACAACAACATTGACAAGTACAAGGCAAGGGTCATGGTGAAGGGATTCTCTCAGCGCGCAGGGTCCGAGTATGATGAGACCTTCGCACCGGTCGTCACGTTCGCCTCCATCAGGTCCCTGCTGGCGGTCGCTGCTGCCAAAGACCTGGAGATCCATCAAAAGGATGTCAAAACAGCTTTCCTTTACCAGGCGTTAGACAAAGAGGTGCTCATGGAAGTACCGGAGGGGATGGATGCACCCGCAGGAATGGTGTGTCGGCTGGTGAAGGCGTTGTACGGGCTGAAACAGGCCCCACGGATCTGGTACAAGGAGATGGACAACTTCATGGCTGAGGTCTCCTTTGCACACTGCATGAATGATCCCAGTGTCTATGTACGGGAGGACGGACGTCGCTTGCTTCTTGTGGCATTGTATGTGGACGATCTGATCATGTGTTCTTCATCGCATGAGGCCCTTGTGGGCCTGAAGGAGCAGCTGAGCAGCAGGTTCAAGATGAAGGACATGGGTCCTCTCGAGTACTACCTCGGGATCGCCGTCCACCGCAACCACAAAGCAGGCACCATCGAACTCAACCAGACCAAGTACATCATGGGCGTCTTGAAGCGCTACAACATGGAGGATTGCAAACCCATCAGGACCCCTATGGCCTCCGAGTGCAAGCTCTCCTCCTCCATGATCCCAAGCAACAAGGCAGAGCAGCGGGAAATGCAAAACATCCCGTACCAGTCCGCTGTCGGGAGCCTCATGTATGTGATGGTGGGTACGCGACCTGACATTGCTTATGCGGTAGGTCAGGTGAGCACGTTCGTGGCTAATTCTGGGCCACAGCACTGGCAAGCCGTTAAGCGGATCTTCCGCTATCTCAAAAAAGACACGGCACGTGGGACTTCAGTTTGGAGGTCGTGAAGGATCAGACTCGTTGCGACTCACGTTCTACAGCAATGGCGACTAGGGAGGACGGATTGACGACAGGAAGTCCACCTCGGGCTTTGTCTGTCTTCTCAACGGTGGTGCGGTCTCATGGGCGAGCAGGAAGCAGGATTGCGTCTTGCTGTGTACTGCTGAGGCAGAGCATATCGCCCTCTCGGAAGTGTGTAAGAAAACACAGTGGCTTCGCAGCTTGCTCAACGAGATCAAGGCACCACAAGAGGAAGAAACTGTCATCCGTGTGGACAACCAGAGCGCCATCGCTATGGCGGAGGACGTTGTACTTTCCTGGCGTACAAAGCACATCGACATTTGGTACCACTACTCACGCGACCTTGTCGCCAAGGGTGTCGTGGAACTACAACACATCGAAACCAAGAGCATGCTTGCACACTTCCTGACGAAGCCGCTTGATTGCGATTTGCATGCTGTAGGAGTTCAAGGAATCGGCATGGTGGATACAGGAGACGAGGACTAAAGACCAAGACAACTGAGGTACACAAACACAGTGCAGAGCTACGGGTCCATGCAAAAGAAGATTACTACGGCAGGTGGCCAGAGGTGCAAGGGGGCCACTGCTATGGCTTAGCGGAGAGGTTGGGCATGCACTGCTGCCTTGGAGTTAGTCCCCCATACCTGGTTCGTGGTGCAAGTCCAAGTGAAACACCACCAGTGTAGCACAATGGATAGCACGTTGGACTTGGGGACAACAGTTCCTGCGTTCGAGCCTTGGTGGGAGCAGGAAGGTTTTTTGACCTTCTTGTACAGAGGAAGTTTCCTAGACATTTCTTCATGCATGAGGAGGATGTGCCACTTGGCGGTCAGTGGATGCGCCAATGGGCGAGCTGGTGAGGTGGTGAGGACTGGCCACCCCCAAAAGTGACATTACCCACACACCTTAGGTGTCAGGCCTAGGACTATATGTACCAGGCTCATTCCTCATTCTAAATATACAATCTGGCCTTAGATGCTCCTCACATAGCCGTCCAACTAAGGAACAGTATAAAGAAGACACTGGTTGGTCTAAGCCCCATGAGATAGTCTCTGACTAGTACCTCGCGCGAAAGTGACCAACTGTTACGTGGACACCGTTGCTAGAAAGTGATTGCCTAGGAGCTGCTCAGTATAGAACTGTGATCCTGAGGGTGATATCTTCTCCTAGCTGAAATGCTAGGAGCGGATGGCAGGTGCTATTGTGCCGGCCATGTTTTCTAGTCCGTTCGCCTCAGGCCGGTTGACTGAAACAATGGGTTGGGAACACTAGTTATCAACTAGCAAGTACAAAGACCTTCAACAAGAAGTGGCACGATGTGGCTAGCGTGCACAGTGACCAACCAAATGATGCATACGTCACTGACTATGACCGAAGAAGTCCACAATGTATGGTCAACATTGACAACTCATAACACGAGTCACAAATGGTCAGAGGGAGAGACAATGGTTTGGGAACCCTATGTATCGACTAGAAAGGACAAAGAACTTCAATACTTAGTGGCACGGTGTGGCTACTATGCACACCAAACAACCAAACTAGGCAATTGTCACTGACCATGAGCAAAGAATTTCAATATAGGTGGTCAACGTTCACCAACCATAACACGAGTCACAAATAGTCAGAGGGGGAAACAATGGTCTGGGAATATCAGTTATCAACTAGCAAGTACAACGACCTTCAATCAGTAGTAGCACGGTGTGGCTACCATGCACAATGACCGACCAAAGCAGGCATATGTACAACCTTCGACCAAAGAAATCCACTGTGTGTGGTCAACGTTCACAACTCATAATACGGGTCACAAATGGTCATAGGAGGAGACAATGGTTTGGGAACACCAGGTATCAACTAGCAAGCACAAGGACCTGAAATACGCTGTGGCACGGTGTGGATATCATGCACTATGACCAAGCAAAGTAGGCATATGTCACTGACCATGACCAAAGAATGTCACTATGTGTGGTAAACTTTGACAACTCATAACACGAGTCACAAATGATCAGAGTGGAATATAATGGTTTGTGACGACTAGTTATTGACTGGCAAGTACAAATACCTTCCATATGTAGTGGCACAGTGTGGCTACAATGCACAGTGACCAACCAAAGTATGCATATGTCACTGACCATGACCAAAGAATTTCACTTCATGTGGTCAATGTTGACTATTCACAACACGAGTCACATATAGTCAGAGGGGGTAACAATGGTTTGGGAAAAGTAGCTATCAACTAGAAGGCAAAAAGACCTTCAATACATAGTGACACGGCGTGGTAACCATGTACAGTGACAAACCAAAGTAGGCTTATGTCACTAACCATGACCAAAAGAATTTCACAGTGTGTGGTCAACGTTGAAAACTCATAACACGAGTCACAAATGGTCAGAGGGGGAAACAATGGGTTGGGAACACTACTTATCAACAAGCAAGTAAAAAGAACTTCAACAAATAGAACACGGTGTGGCTAGCGTGCACAGTGGATGCATACGTCACTGACTATGACCAAAGAAGTCCACTATGTGTGGTCAACATTAACAACTCATAACACAAGTCACAAATTGTCAGGGGGAGGGACAACGGTTTGGGAACCCTATGTATCGACTAGAAAAGAAAAAGAACTTCAATACGTAGTGGCACGGTGTGGATACTATGCACACCAAACGACCAAACTAGGCATATGTCACTGGCCATGACCAAAGAATTTCAATGGGGGTGGTCAACGTTCACCAACCATAACACGAGTCACAAACGGTCAGAGGGGGAAACAACGGTCTGGGAATATCAGTTCTCAACTAGCAAGTACAACGACCTTCAATCAGTAGTAGCACGGTGTGGCTACCATGCACAATGACCGACCAAAGTAGGCATATGCACTGCCTTTGACCAAAGACATCCGCTGTGTGTGGTCAACGTTGACAACTCATAATACGGGTCACAAATGGTCATAGGAGGAAACAATGGTTTGGGAACACCAGGTATCAACTAGCAAGCACAAGACCTTCAATACAATGTGGCACGGTGTGGATATCATGCACGATGACCAACCAAAGTAGGCATATGTCACTGACTATGACCAAACAATGTCACTATGCGTGGTAAACTTTGACAACTCATAACACGAGTCACAAATGATCAGAGTGGAAGATAATGGTTTGTGACAACTAGTTATCGACAAGTAAGTACAAATACCTTCCATATGTAGTAGCACAGTGTGGCTACAATGCACAGTGACCAACCAAAGTATGCATATGTCACTAACCATGACCAAAGAATTTCACTTCATGTGGTCAACGTTGACAACTCACGACACGAGTCACAGATAGTCAGAGGGGGGTAACAATGGTTTGGGAAGACTAGCTATCAACTAGAAAGCACAAAGACCTTCAATACGTAGTGAAATGGTGTGGTAACCATGTACAGTGACAAACCAAACTAGACATATGTCACTGACCATGACCAAAGAATTTCAAATGGGTGGTCAACATTCACAACCCATAACACGAGTCACAAATGCTCAGAGGGGGAAACAATGGGTTGGGAACTCTTGTTATTAACTAGCAAGTACAAATACCTTCAACAAGTAGTGGCACAGTGTGGCTAGCGTACACAGTGACCAACCAAAGGATGCATACGTCACTGACTATGACCGAAGAATTCCACTATGTGTGGTCAACATTGGCAACTCATAACACCAGTCAGAAATGGTCAGAGCAAGAGACAATGGTTTGAGAACCCTATGTATTGACTAGAAAGGACAAAGAACTTCAATACGTAGTGGCACGGTGTGGTTACTCTGCACACCAAACAACCAAACTAGGCACATGTCACTGACCATGACCAAAGAATTTCAATATGGGTGGACAACGTTCATCAACCATAACACGAGTCACAAACGGTCAGGGGGGGAAACAATGGTCTGGGAATATCAGTTCTCAACTAGAAAGTACAACGAACTTCAATCAGTACTAGCACGGCGTGGTTACCATGCACAATGAATGACCAAAATAGGCATATGTCGATCCTTTGACCAATGAAATCCGCTGTGTGTAGTGAACGTTGATAACTCATAATACGAGTCACAAATGGTCAGAGGGGGAAACAATGGTTTGGGAACACCAGGTATCAACTAGAAAGCACAAGGACCTTCGATTAGTTGTGGCACGGTGTGGATGCCATGCACCATGACCAACCAAAGTAGGCATATGTCACTGACCATGACCAAATAATGTCACTATGTGTGGTTAACTTTGACAACTCATAACACGAGTCATAAATGGCCAGAGTGGAAGATAATGGTTTGTGAATACTAGTTATCGACTAGCAAGTACAAATACCTTCAATATGTAGTGGCACAGTATGGCTAAAATGCAAAGTGACCAACCAAAGTATGCATATGTCACTGACCATGACCAAAGAATTTCACCTCATGTGGTCAACGTTGACAACTCACAAAACGAGTCACAGATAGTCAGAGGGGGTAACAATGGTTTGGAAAGACTAGCTATCAACTAGAAAGCAAAAAGACATTCTATACGTAGTGGTACGGCGTGGTAACCATGTACAATGACCAACCAAGGTAGGCATACGTCACTGACCATGACCAAAAGAATTTCATAGTGTGTGGTCAACATTGAAAACTCATAACACGAGTAAAAACTGGTCAACGGGGGAAACAATGGGTTGAGAACACTAGTTATCAACTAGCAAGTACAAAGACCTTCAACAAGTAGTGGCACGGTGTCGCTAGCATGCACAGTGACCAATCATAGGATGCATACAACACTGATTATGACCGAAGAAGTCCACTATGTGTGGTCAACATTGACAACTCATAACACGAGTCACAAATGGTCAGAGGGAGAGACAATGGTTTGGGAACCCTATGTATCGAATAGAAAGGAAAAATGAACTTCAATACGTAGTGGCACGGTGTGGCTACTATCCACACCAAACAACCAAACTAGGCATATGTCACTGACCATGACCAAAGAATTTCAAGATGGGTGGTCAACGGTCACCAACCATAACACGAGTCACAAATGGTCAGAGGGGGAAACAATGGTCTGGGAATATCAGCTCTCAAATAGCAAGTACAACGGCCTTCAATCAGTAGTAGCACGGTGTGGCTACCATGCACAATGACCGACCAAGGTAGGCATATGTACTGCCTTTGACCAAAGAGATCCGCTGTGTGTGGTCAACGTTGACAACTCATAATACGAGTCACAAATGGTCAGAGGGGAAAACAATGATTTCGGAACACCAGGTATCAACTAGCAAGCACAAGGACATTCAATAAGTTGTGGCACGGTGTGGATACCATGCACGATGACCTACCAAAGTAGGCATATGTCACTGACCATGACCAAAGAATGTCACTATGTATGGTAAACTTTGACAACTCATAACACAATTCACAAATGGTCAGAGTGGAAGATAATGGTTTGTGAATACTAGTTATCTACTAGCAAGTACAAATACCTTCAATATGTAGTGGCACAGTGTGGCTACCATGCACAGTGACCATCCAAAGTATGCATATGTCACTGACCATGACCAAAGAATTTCACTTGATGTGGTCAACGTTGACAACTCACGACACGAGTCACAGATAGTCAGAGGGGGGTAAAAATGGTTTGGGAAGACTAGCTATCAACTAGAAAGAACAAAGGCCTTCAATACGTAGTGACACGGTGTTGTAACCATGTACAGTGACAAACCAAACTAGGCATATGTCACTGACCATGACCAAAGAATTTCAATATGGGTGGTCAACATTCACAACCCATAACACGAGTCACAAATGGTCAGAGGGAGAAATAATGGGTTGGGACAACTTGTTATTAACTAGCAATTACAAAGACCTTCAACAAGTAGTGGCACGGTGTGGCAAGCGTGCACAGTGACCAACCAAAGGATGCATACGTCACTGACTATGACCGAAGAAGTCCACTATGTGTGCTCAACATTGTCAACTCATAACACGACTCACAAATGGTCAGAGGGAGAGACAATGGTTTGGGAACCCTATGTATAGACTAGAAAGGACAAAGAACTTCAATATGTAGTGGCACGGTGTGGCTACGATGCACACCAAACAACCAAACTAGGCATATGTCACTGACCATGACCAAAGAATTTCAATTTGGGTGGTCAACGTTCACCAACCATAACACGAGTCACAAACGGTCAGAGGGGGAAACAATGGTATGGGAATATTAGTTCTCAACTAGCAAGTACACCGGCCTTCAATCAGTAGTAGCATGGTGTGGCTACCATGCACAATGACCGACCAAAGTAGGCATATGTATTGCCTTTGACCAAATAAATCCGCTGTGTGTGGTCAACGTTGACAACTCATAACACGCGTCACAAATGGTCAGAGGGGGAAACAATGGTTTGGGAATACCAGGTATCAAATAGCAAGCACAAGGAGCTTCAATACGTTGTGGCACGGTGTGGATACCATGCACAATGACCAACCAAAGTAGGCATATGTCATTGACCATGACCAAAGAATGGCACTATGTATGGTAAACATTGATAAATCATAACACGAGTCACAAATGGTCAGAGTGGAAGATGATGGTTTTTGAATACAAGTTATCGACTAGCAATTACAAATACCTTCCATATGTAGTGGCACAGTACAATGTACAGTGACCAACCATTGATGCATATGTCACTGACCATGACCAAAGAATTTCACTTCATGTGGTCAATGTTGACAACGCACAACACGAGTCACAGATAGTCAGAGGGGGTAACAATGGCTTGGTAACACTAGCTATCAACTAGAAAGCACAAAGACCTTCAAGACATAGGGACATGGCATGGTAACCACTTACATTGACAAACCAAAGTAGGCATATGTTACTAACCATGACCGAAAGAATTTCACGGTGTGTGGTCAATGTTGAAAACTCATAACACGAGTCACAAATGGTCAGAGGGGGAAACAATGGGTTGGGAACACTAGTTATTAACTAGCAAGTACAAAGACTTTCAACAAGTAGTGGCACGGTGTGGCTAGCGTGCAGAGTGACCAACCAAAGGATGCATCCGTCACTGACTATGACCGAAGAAGTCCACTATGTGTGGTCAACATTGACAACTCCTAACACGAATCACAAATGGTCAGAGGGAGAGACAATGGTTAGGGAACCCTATGTATCGACTAGAAAGGTCAAATAACTTCAATACGTAGTGGCACGGTGTGGCAACTATGCACACCAAACAACCAAACTAGGCATATGTTACTGACCATGACCAAAAGAATTTCAATATGGGTGGTCAACATTCACCAACCATAACACGAGTCACAAACGGTCAGAGTGGGAAACAATGGTCTGGGAATATCAGTTCTCAACTAGCAAGTACAACGACCTTCAATCAGTAGTAGCACGGTGTGGCTACCATGCACAATGACCGACCAAAGTGGGCGTATGTACTACCTTTTACCAAAGAAATCCGCAGTTTGTGGTCAACGTTGACAACTCATAATACGAGTAACAATGGTCAAAGGGGGAAAGAATGGTTTGGGAACACCAGGTATCAACTAGCAAGCACAAGGACCTTGAATAAGTTGTGGCACGGTGTGGATACCATGCACGATGACCAACCAAAGTAGGCATATGTCACTGACCATGACCAGAGAATGTCACTATGTGTGGTAAACTTTGACAACTCATAACACGAGTCATAAATGGTCAGAGTGGAAGATAATGGTTTGTGAATACTAGTTATCAACTAGCAAGTACAAATACCTTCAATATGTAGTGGCACAGTGTGGCTACAATGCATAGTGACCAACCAAAATATGCATATGTAACTGACCATGACCAAAGAATTTCACTTCATGTGATCAACGTTGTCAACTCACAACACGAGTCACAGATAGTCAGAGGGGGTAACAATGGTCTCGGAAGACTAGCTATCAACTAGAAAGCACAAAGACATTCAATACGTAGTGACACGGTGTGGTAACCATGTACAATGACCAACGAAGGTAGGCATATGTCACCGACCATGACCAAAATAATTTCACAGTGTGTGGTCAACGTTGTAAACTCATAACACAAGTCACAAATGTTCACAGGGGGAAACAATGGGTTGGGAACACTAGTTATCAACGAGCAAGTACAAAGACCTTCAACCAGTAGTGGCACGGTGTGGCTAGCGTGCACAGTGACCAATCAAAGGATGCATACATCACTGATTATGACCAAAGAAGTCCACTATGTGTGGTCAACATTGATAACTCATAACACTAGTCACAAATGGTCAGAGGGAGAGACAATGGTTTGGGAAACCTATGTATTGACTAGAAAGGACAAAGAACTTTAATACATTGTGGCACGGTGTGGCTACTATGCACACCAAACAACCAAACTAGGCATATGTCACTGACCATGACCAAAGAAATGCAATATGGGTGGTCAACGTTCGCCAACCATAACACGAGTGAAAAACGGTCAGAGGGGGGAAACAATGGTCTGGGAATATCAGTTCTCAACTAGCAAGTACAACGACCTTCAATCAGTAGTAGCACCGTGTGGCTACCATGCACAATGACCGACCAAGGTAGGCATATGAACTGCCTTTGACCAAAGAAATCCGCTGTGTGTGGTCAACGTTGACAACTCATAATACGAGTCACAAATGGTCAGAGGGGGAAACAATCGTTTAGGAACACCAGGTATCAGCTAGCAAGCACAAGGACCTTCAATACGTTGTGGCACGGTGTGGATACCATGCACGATGACCAACCAAAGTAGGCATATGTCACTGACCATGACCAAAGAATGTCACTATGTGTGGTAAACTTTGACAACTCATAACACGAGTCACAAATGGTCAGAGGGGGAAACAATCGTTTAGGAACACCAGGTATCAGCTAGCAAGCACAAGGACCTTCAATACGTTGTGGCACGGTGTGGATACCATGCACGATGACCAACCAAAGTAGGCATATGTCACTGACCATGACCAAAGAATGTCACTATGTGTGGTAAACTTTGACAACTCATAACACGAGTCATAAATGGTCTGAGTGGAAGATAATGGTTTTTTAATACTAGTTCTCAACTAGCAAGTACAAATACCTTCAATATGTAGTGGCACAGCGTGGCTACAATGCATAGTGACCAACCAAAGTGTGCATATGTCACTGACCATGACCAAAGAATTTCACTTCATGTGGTCAACGTTGACAACTCACAACACGAGTCACAGATAGCCAGAGGTGGTAACAATGGTTTGGGAAGACTAGCTATCAACTAGAAAGCACAAAGACCTTCAATACATAGTGACACGGCGTGGTAACCATGTACAGTGACAAACGAAAGTAGGCATATGTCACTGACCATGACCAAAGAATTTTAATATGGATGGTCAACGTTCACAACCCATAACACGAGTCACAAATGGTCAGTGGGGGAAGGAATGGATTGGGAACACTAGTTATCAACTAGCAAGTACAAAGACCTTCAACAAGTAGTGGCACGGTGTGGATAGCGTGCACGGTGACCAACCAAAGGATGCATACGTCACTGACTATGACCGAAGAAGTCCACTGTGTGTGGTCAACATTGACAACTCATAACACGAGTCACAAATGGTCAGAGGGAGAGACAATGGTTTGGGAACCCTATGTATCGACAAGAAAGGACAAAGAAATTCAATACGCAGTGACACGGTGTGGCTACTATGCACACCAAACAACCAAACTAGGCATATGTCACTGACCACGACCAAAGAATTTCAATATGGGTGGTCAATGTTCACCAACCATAACACGAGTCACAAACGGTCAGAGTTGGAAGCAATGGTCTGAGAATATCAGTTCTCAACTAGCAAGTACAACGACCTTCAATCAGTAGTAGCACGGTGTGGCTACCATGCACACTGACCGACCAAAGTAGGCATATGTACAGCTTTTGACCAAAGAAATCCGCTGTGTGTGGTCAACGTTGACAACTCATAATACGAGTCACAGATGGTCAGAGGGGAAAACAATGGTTTGGGAACACCAGGTATCAACTAGCAAGCACAAGGACCTTCAATAAGTTGTGGCACGGTGTGGATACCATGCACGATGACCAACCAAAGTAGGCATGTGTCACTGACCATGACCAAAGAATGTCACTGTGTGGTAAACATTGACAATGCATACCACGAGTCACAAATGGTCAGAGTGGAAGATTATGGTTTGTGAATTCTAGTTATTGTCTAGCAAGTACAAGTACCATACATATGTAGTGGCACAGTGTGGCTACAATGCACAGTCACCAACCAAACTATGCATATGTCACCGACCATGACCAACGAATTTCGCTTCATGTGGTCAATGTTGACAACTCACAGATAGTCAGAGGGGGTAATAATGCTTTGGGAAGACTGGCTATCAACTAGAAAGCACAAAGACCTTCAATACGTAGTGACACGGCGTGGTAACCATGTACAGTGACAAACCAAAGTAGGCACATGTCAATAACCATGTCCAAACGAATTTCACAGTGTGTGGTCAACGTTAAAAACTCATAACACAAGTCACAAATGGTCAGAGGGGGAAACAATGGATTGGGAACACTAGTTATCAACTAGCACGTACAAAGACAGTTAACAAGTAGTGGCACGGTGTGGCTAGCGTGCAGAGTGACCAACCAAAGGATGCATATGTCACTGACTATGACCGAGAAGTCCACTATGTGAGGTCGGCATTGACAACTCATAGCACGAGTCACAAATGGTCAGAGGGAGAGACAATGGCTTGGGAATCCTATGTATCAACTAGAAAGGACAAAAAACTTCAATACGTAGTGACACGGTGTGGCTACTATGCACACCAAACAACCAAACTAGGCATGTGTCACTGACCATGACCAAAGAATTTCAATATGAGTGAACAACGTTCACCAACCATAACACGGGTCACAAACGGTCAGGGGGGGGAACAATGGTCTGGGAATATCAGTTCTCAACTAACATGTACAACAACCTTCAGTCAGTAGTAGCACAGCGTGGCTACCATGCATAACGACCGACCAAAGTAGGCATATGTACTGCCTTTGACCAAAGAAATCCGCTGTGCGTGGTCAACGTTGACAACTCATAATACGAGTCACAAATGGTCAGAGAAGGAAACAATGGTTTGGGAACACCAGGAATCAACTAGCAAGCACAAGGACCTTCAATAAGTTGTGGCACGATGTGAGTACCATGCACGATGACCAACCAAAGCAGGCATATGTCACTGACCATGACCAAAGAATGTCACTATGTGTGGTTAACTTTGAGAACTCATAACACGAGTCATAAATGGTCAGAGTGAAAGATAATGGTTTGTGAATACTAGTTATCGACTAGCAAGTACAAATAACTTCAATATGTAGTGGCACGGTGTGGCTACAATGCACAGTGTTCAACCAAAGTATGCATATGTCACTGACCATGACCAAAGAATTTCACTTCATTTGGTCAACGTTGACAACTCACAACACGAGACTCAGATAGTCAGAGGGGGTAACAATGGTCTGGGAAGACTATCTATCAACTAGAAAGCACAAAGACATTCAATACTTAGTGACACGGTGTGGTAACCATGTACAATGACCAACGAAGGTAGGCATATGTCACCGACCATGACCAAAAGAATTTCATAGTGTGTGGTCAACGTTGTAAACTCATAACACAAGTCACAAATGGTCAGAGGGGGAAACAATGGGTTGGGAACACTACTTATCAATGAGCAAGTACAAAGACCTTCAACCAGTAGTGGCACGGTGTGGCTAGCGTAAACAGTGACCAATCAAAGGATGCATACGTCACTGATTATGACCGAAGAAGTCCACTATGTGTGGTCAACATTGATAACTCATAACACGAGTCACAAATGGTCAGAGGGAGAGACAATGGTTTTGGAACCCTATGTACCGACTAGAAAGGACAAAGAACTTCAATACGTAGTGGCACGGTGTGGCTACTATGCACACCAAACAACCAAACTAGGCATATGTCACTGACCATGACCAAAGAATTGCAATATGGGTCGTCAACGTTCGCCAACCATAACACGAGTCACAAATGGTCAGACGGGGGAAACAATGGTCTGGGAATATCAGTCATCAACTAGCAAGTACAACGACCTTCAATCAGTAGTAGCATGGTGTGGCCACCATGCACAACGATCGACCAAAGTGCGCATATGTTCTGCCTCTGACCAAGGAAATCCGTTGTGTGTGGTCAACGTTGACAAGTCATTATACGAGTCATAAATGGTAAGAGGGGGGAACAACGGTTTGGGAACACCAGGTATCAACTAGCAAGCACAAGGACCTTCCATAAGTTGTGGCACGGTGTGGATACCATGCACGATGACCAACCAAAGTAGGCATATGTCACTGACCATGACCAATAATGTCACTATGTGTGGTAAACTTTGACAACTCATAACACGAGTCACAAATAGTCAAAGTGGAAGAAAATGGTTTGTGAATACTAGTTATCGACTAGCAAGTACAAATACCTTCAATATGTAGTGGCACAGTGTGGCTACCATGCACAGTGACCAACCAAAGTATGCATATGTCACTGACCATGACCGAAGAATTTCACTTCATGTGGTCAATGTTGACAACTCGCAACACGAGTCACAGATAGTCAGAGGGGGTAACAATGGATTCGGAAGACTAGCTATCAACTAGAAAGCACAAAGACCTTCAATACATAGTAACACGGCGTGGTAACCATGTACAGTGACAAACCAAAGTAGGCATATGTCACTAACCATGACCAAAAGAATTTCACAGTGTGTGGTCAACGTTGAAAACTCATAACACGAGTCACAAATGGTCAGAG
>SZWC01001580.1:5207-41650 GCA_023375785.1 Penium margaritaceum | reverse complement strand
ACTAGCTATCAACTAGAAAGCACAAAGACCTTCAATACATAGTAACACGGCGTGGTAACCATGTACAGTGACAAACCAAAGTAGGCATATGTCACTAACCATGACCAAAAGAATTTCACAGTGTGTGGTCAACGTTGAAAACTCATAACAGGAGTCACAAATGGTCAGAGGGGGAAACTATGGGACGGGAACACTAGTTATCACCAAGCAAGTACAAAGACCTTCAACAACTAGTGGCACGGTGTGGCTAGCCTGCACAGTGACGTATCAAAAGGATGCATACGTCACTGACTATGACCAAAGAATACCACTATGTGTGGTCGACATTGACAACTCATATCACGAGTCACAAATGGTCAGAGGAAGAGACAATGGTTTGGGAACCCTATGTATCAACTAGAAAGGACAAAGAACTTCAATACGAAGTGGCACAGTGTGGCTACTATCCACACAAAACAAGCAAACTAGGCATATGTCACTGACCATGACCAAAAAATTTCAATATGGGTGGTCAACGTTCACCAACCATAACACAAGTCACGAACAGTCAGAGGGAGAAACAATGGTGTGGGAATATCAGTTCTTAACTAGCAAGTACAACGACCTTCAATCAGTAGTAGCATGGTGTGGCTACCATGCACAATGACCGACCAAAGTAGGCATATGTACTGCCTTTGACCAAAGAAATGAGCTGTTTGTGGTGAACGTTGACAACTCATAATACGAGTCACAAATGGTCAGAGGGGGAAACAATGGTTTGGGAACACCAGGTATCAACTAGAAATCACAAGGACCTTCAATAAGTTGTGGCACGGTGTGCATACCATGCACGATGACCAACCAAAGTAGGCATATGTCACTGACCATGACCAAATAGTGTCACTATGTGTGGTAAACTTTGACAACTCATAACACGAGTCACAAATGGTCAGAGTGGAAGATAATGGTTTGTGAATACTAGTTATTGACTAGCAAGTACAAATACCTTCAATATGTACTGGTACAGTGCGGCTACCATGCACAGTGACCAACCAAAAGCATACATATGTCACAGACCATGACCAAAGAATTTCACTTTATGTGGTCAACGTTGACAACTCACAACACGAGTCACAGATAGTCAGAGGGGGGTAACAATGGTTTGGGAAGACTAGCTATCAACAAGAAAGTACAAAGACCTTCAATACGTAGTGACACGGCGTGGGAACCATGTATAGTGACAAACCAAAGTAGGAATATCTCACTGACCATGACCAAAGAATTTCAATATGGGTGGTCAACGTTCACAACCCATAACACGAGTCACAAATGGTCAGAGGGGGAAACAATGGGTTGGGAACACTAGTTATCAACTAGCAAGTACAAAGGCCTTCAACAAGTAGTGGCACAGTGTGGCTAGCGTGCACAGTGACCAACCAAAGGATGCATACGTCACTGACTATGACCGAAGACGTCCCCTATGTGTCGTCAACATTGACAATTCATAACACGAGTCACAAATGGTCACAGGGAGATACAATGGTTTGGGAACCCTATGTATCGACTAGAAAATACAAAGAACTTCAATACGTTGTGGCACGGTGTGGCTACTATGCACACCAAACAACCAAACTAGGCATATGTCAATGACCATGACCAAATAATTTCAATATGGGTGGTGAACGTTCACCATCCATATCAGGAGTCACAAACGGTCAGAGGGGGAAACAATGGTCTGGGAATATCAGTTCTCAACTAGCAAGTACAACGACCTTCAATCAGTAGTAGCACGGTGTGACTTCCATGCACAATGACCGACCAAAGTAGGCATATGTACTGCCTCTGACCAAGGAAATCCGCTGTGTGTGGTCAACGTTGACAACTCATAATACGAGTCATAAATGGTCAGAGGGGGGAACAATGGTTTGGGAACACCAGGTATCAACTAGCAAGCACAAGGACCTTCCATAATTTGTGGCACGGTGTGGATACCATGCACGATGACCAACCAAAGTAGGCATATGTCACTGACCATGACCAAAGAATGTCACTATGTGTGGTAAACTTTGACAACTCATAACACGAGTCACAAATGGTCAGAGTGGAATATAATCGTTTGTGAATACTAGTTATCGACTAGCAAGTACAAATACCTTCAATATGTAGTGGCACAGTGTGGCTATAATGCACAGTGACCAACCAAAGTATGCATATGTCACTGATCATGACCGAGGAATTTCACTTCATGTCATCAACTTTGACAACTCACAAAACGAGTCACAGATATTTAGACAGGGTAACAATGGTTTGGGAAGACTAGCTATCAACTAGAAAACACAAAGACATTCAATACGTAGTGACATGGCGTGGTAACCATGTACAATGACCAACCAAAGTAGGCATATGTCACCGACCATGACCAAAAGAATTTTAGAGTGTGTGGTCAATGTTGAAAACTCATAACACGAGTCACGAACGGTCAAAGAGGGAAATAATGGGTTGGGAACACTAGTTATCAACTAGCAAGTACAAAGAGCTTCAACAAGTAGTGGCACGGTGTGGCTAGCGTGCAGAGTGACCAACCAAAGGATGCATACGTCACTAAGTATGACCGAAGAAGTCCACTATGTGTGGTCAACATTAACAACTTATAACACGAGTCACAAATGGTCAGAGTAGAGACAATGGTTTGGGAACCCTATGTATCAACTAGAAAGGATAACGAACTTCAATACATAGTGGCACGGTGTGGCTACTATGCACACAAAACAACCAAACTAGGCATATGTCACTGACCATGACCAAAGAATCTCAATGTGGGTGGTCAACGTTCACCAACCATAACACGAGTCACAAGCGGTCAGAGGGGGGAAACAATGGTCTGGGAATGTCAGTTCTCAACTAGCAAGTACAACGACCTTCGATCAGTAGTAGCATGGTGTGGCTACCATGCACGATGACTGACCAAAGTAGGCATATGTACTGCCTTTGACCAAATCAATCCGCTGTGTGTGGTCAACGTCGACAACTCATAATACGAGTCACAAATGGTCAGAGGGGGAAAGAATGGTTTGGGAACACCAGGTATCAGCTAGGAAGCACAAGAACCTTCAATAAGTTGTGGCACGGTGTGGATACCATGCACGATGACCAACCAAAGTAGGCATATGTCACCGACCATGACCAAGGAATGTCACTGACCATGACCAAAGGATGACACATAGTGACATTCTTTGGTCATGGTCAGTGACATATGCCTACTTTGGTTGGTCTTCGTGCATGGTATCCACACCGTGCCACAACTTATTGAAGGTCCTTGTACTTGCTAGTTGATACCTGGTTTTCCCAAACCAATGTTTCCCCCTCTGACCATTTGTGACTCGTATTATGAGTTGTCGACGTTGACCACACACAGTGGATTTCTTTGATCAAAGGCAGGACATATGCCTACTTTGGTCGGTCATTGTGCATGGTAGCCACACCGTGCTACTACTGATTGAAGGTCGTTGTACTTGCTAGTTGAGAACTGATATTCCCAGAACATTGTTTCCCCCTCTGACCGTTTGTGACTCGTGTTATGGTTGGTAAACGATGACCACCCATATTGATATTCTTTGGTCATGGTCAGTGACATATGCCTAGTTTGGTTGTTTGGTGTAAATAGTAGCCACACCGTGCCACTATGTTTTGAATTTCTTTGTCCTTTCAAGTCAATACACAGGGTTCCCAAACCATTGTCTCTCCCTCTGACCATTTTTAACTCGTGTTATGAGTTGTCAATGTTGACCACACGTAGTGGACTTCTTCGGTCATAGTCAGTGACATATGCATCCTTTGACTGGTCACTGTGCACGCTAGCCACACCGTGCCACTACTTGTTGAAGGTCTTTGTACTTGCTAGTTGATAGCTAGTGTTTCCAACCCATTGTTTCCTCCTCTGACCATTTTTGAATCGTGTTATGAGTTTTCAACGTTGACCATACACTGTGAAATTCGTTTGGTCATGGTTAGTGACATATTCCTACTTTAGTTTGTCACTGTACATGGTTACCACGCCGTGTCACTAGGTATTGAAGGTCTTTGTGCTTTCTACTTGATATCTAGTGTTCCCAAACCATTGTTACCCCCTCTGACTATCTGTGACTCGTGTTGTGAGTTTTCAATATTTACCACATGGAGTGAAATGTTTTGGTCATGGTCAGTGACATATGGATACTTTGGTTGGTCACTGTGCATTGTAGCCACACTGTGCCACTACATATGGAAGGTATTTGTACTTGCTAGTCGATAACTAGTATTCAAAAACCGTTATCTTCCACTCTGACCATTTGTGACTCCTCTTATGAGTTGTCAAAGCTTACCACACATAGAAACATTCTTTGGTCATGGTCAGTGACATATGCCTACTTTGGTTGGTCATCGTGCATGGTATCCACACCGTGCCACAACTAATTGAAGGACGTTGTGCTTGTTAGTTGATACCTGGTGTTACCAAACCATTGTTTCTGCCTCTGACCGTTTGTGAATCGTATTATGAGTTGTCAACGTTGACCACACACAGCGGATTTCTTTGGTCAAAGGCAGTACGTATACCTTCATTTGTCAGTCATTGTGCATGGTAGCCATACCGTGCTACTACTGATTGAAGGTCGTTGTACTTGCTAGTTGATAACTGATATTCCCAGATCATTGTTTCCCCCTCTGACCGTTTGTGACTCGTGTTATGGTTGGTGAACGTTGACCACCCATATTGAAATTCTTTGGTCATGGTCAGTGACATATGCCTAGTTTGGTTGTTTGATGTGCATAGTAGCCACACCGTGCCACTACGTATTGAAGTTATTTGTCCTTTCTAGTCGATGCATAGGGTTCCAAACCATTGTCTCTCCCTCTGACCATTTGTGACTCGTGTTATGAGTTGTCAATGTTCACCACACATAGTGGACTTCTTCGGTCAAAGTCAGTGACGTATTCATCCTTTGGTTTGTCGCTGTGCAGGCCAGCCACACCGTGCCACTAGTTGTTGAATGTTTTTGTACTTGCTAGTTGATAACTAGTGTTCTAAACCCATTGTTTCCCCCTCTGACCATTTGTGACTCGTGTTACGAGTTTTCAACGTTGACCACACACTGTGAAATTCTTTTGGTCATGGTCGGTGACATACGCCTACTTTGGTTGGTCAGTGTACATGGTCACCACGCCGTGTCACTACGTATTGAAGGTCTTTGTGCTTTCTAGTTGATAGCTAGTGTTCCCAATCCATTGTTACTCCCTCTGACTATCTGTGACTCGTGTTGTGAGTTGTCAACGTTGACTACATGAAGTGAAATTCTTTCGTCATGGTCAGTGACATATGCATTCTTTGGTTGGTCACTGTGCATTGTAGCCACACTGTGCCACTACATATTGAAGGTATTTGTCCTTGCTAGTCGATAACTAGTACTCACAAACCATTATCTTCCACTCTGACCATTTGTGACTCGTGTTATGAGCTGTCAAAGTTTACCACACATAGTGACATTCTTTCGTCATGGTCAGTGACATATGCCTACTTTGGTTGGTCTTCGTGCATGGTATCCACACCGTGCCACAACGTATTGAAGGTATTTGTGCTTTCTAGTTGATACCTGGTGTTCCCAAACCATTATTTCCACCTCTGACCATTTGTGACTCGTATTATGAGTTGTCAACATTTACCACACACAGCGGATTTACTTCGTCAAAAGCAGTACATATGCCTTCTTTTGTCGGTCATTGTGCATGGTAGCCACACCGTGCTACTACTGATTGAAGGTCGTTGTACTTGCTGGTTGATAACTGATATTCCCAGATCATTGTTTCCCCCTCTGACCGTTTGTGACTCGTGTTATGATTGGTGAACGTAGACCACCCATATTGAAATTCTTTGGTCATGGTCAGTGACATATGCCTAGTTTGGTTGTTTGGTGTGCACAGTAGCCACACCGTGCCACTACATATTGAAGTCATTTGTCCTTCTTAGTCGATACATAGGGTTCCCAAACCCTCGTTCCCTCTGACCATTTGTGACTCGTATTATGTGTTGTCAATGTTGACCACACATAGTGGACTTCTTCGGTCATAGTCAGTTACTTATGCATCCTTTGGTTGGTCACTGTGCACGCTAGCCACACCGTGCCACTACTTGTTGAATGTTTTTGTACTTGCTAGTTGATAACTAGTGTTCCCAACCCATTGATTCCCACTCTGACCATTTTTCACTCGTGTTACGAGTTTTCAACGTTGACCACACACTGTGAAATTCTTTTGGTCATGGTCGGTGACATATGCCTACTTTGGTTGGTCAGTGTACATGGTTACCACGCCGTGTCACTACGTATTGAAGGTCTTTGTTCTTTCTAGTTGATAGCTAGTGTTCCCAATCCATTGTTACCCCCTCTGACTATCTGTGCCTCGTGTTGTGAGTTGTCAACGTTGACCACATGAAGTGAAATTCTTTCGTCATGTTCAGTGACATATGCATACTTTGGTTGGTCACTGTGCATTGTAGCCACACTGTGCCACTACATATTGAAGGTATTTGTCCTTTCTAGTCGATAACTAGTACTCACAAACCATTGTCTTCCACTCTGACCATTTGTGACTCGTGTTATGAGTTGTCAAAGTTTACCACACATAGTGACATTCTTTGGTCATGGTCAGTGACATATGCCTACTTTGGTTGGTCTTTGTGCATGGTATCCACACCGTGCCACAACTTATTGAAGGTGCTTGTGCTTGCTACTTGATACCTGGTTTTCCCAAATCATTGTTTCCCCCTCTGACCATTTGTGACTCGTATTTTGAGTTGTCGACGTTGACCACACACAACGGATTTCTTTGGTCAAAGGCAGGACATATGCCTACATTGGTCTGTCATTGTGCATGGTAGCCACACCGTGCTACTACTGATTGAAGGTTGTTGTACTTACTAGTTGAGAACTGATATTCCCAGAACATTGTTTCCCCCTCTGAACGTTTGTGACTCGTGTTATGGTTGGTGAACGTTGACCACCCATATTGAAATTCTTTGGTTATCGTCAGTGACATGTGCCTAGTTTGGTTGTTTGGTGTGCAAAGTAGCCACACCGTGCCACTATGTTTTGAATTTCTTTGTCCTTTCTACTCAATACATAGGGTTCCCAAACCATTGTCTCTCCCTCTGACCATTTGTGACTCGTGTTATGAGTTGTCAATGTTGACCACACGTAGTGGTCTTCTTCGGTCATAGTCTGTGACATATGCATCCTTTGACTGGTCACTGTGAACGCTAGCCACACCGTGCCACTACTTGTTGAAGGTCTTTGTACTTGCTAGTTGATAGCTAGTGTTTCCAACCCATTCTTTCCCCCTCTGACCATTTTTTACTCGTGTTATGAGTTTTCAACGTTGACCATACACTGTGAAATTCGTTTGGTCATGGTTAGTGACATATTCCTACTTTGGTTTGTCACTGTACATGGTGACCACGCCGTGTCACTAGGTATTGAAGGTCTTTGTGCTTTCTAGTTGATATCTAGTGTTCCCAAACCATTGTTACCCCCTCTGACTATCTGTGACTCGTGTTGTGAGTTGTCAATATTTACCACATGGATTGAAATGTTTTGGACATGGTCAGTGACATATGGATACTTTGGTTGGTCATTGTGCATTGTAGCCACACTGTGCCACTACATATGGAAGGTATTTGTACTTGCTAGTCGATAACTAGTATTCACAAACCGTTATCTTCCACTCTGACCATTTGTGACTCGTGTTATGAGTTGTCAAAGTTTACCACACATAGTGACATTCTTTGGTCATGGTCAGTGACATATGCCTACTTTGGTTGGTCATCGTGCATGGTATCCACACCGTGCCACAAATTATTGAAGGTCCTTGTGCTTGTTAGTTGATACCTGGTGTTCCCAAACCATTGTTTCAGCCTCTTACCATTTGTGAATCGTATTATGAGTTGTCAACGTTGACCACACACAGCGGATTTCTTTGGTCAAAGGCAGTACATATGCTTTGTTTTGTCAGTTATTGTGCATGGTATCCACACCGTGCTACTACTGATTGAAGTTTGTTGTACTTGCTAGTTGATAACTGATATTCCCAGATCATTGTTTCCCCCTCTGACCGTTTGTGACTCGTGTTATGGTTTGTGAACGTTGACCACCCATATTGAAATTCTTTCGTCATGGTCAGTGACATATGCCTAGATTGGTTGTTTGATGTGCATAGTAGCCACACCGTGCCACTACGTATTGAAGTTTTTTGTCCTTTCTAGTAGAGTTCCCAAACCATTGTCTCTCCTTCTGACCATTTGTGACTTGTGTTATGAGTTGTCAATGTTGACCACACATAGTGGACTTCTTCGGTCATAGTCAGTTACTTATGCATCCTTTGGTTGGTCACTGTTCACGCTAGCCACACCGTGCCACTACTTGTTGAAGGTCTTTGTACTTGCTAGTTGATAACTAGTATTCCCAACCCATTGTTTCCCCCTCTGACCATTTGTGACTCCTGTTATGAGTTTTCAACGTTGACCACTCACTGTGAAATTCTTTTGCTCATGGTCTGTGACATATGCCTACTTTGGTTGGTCGTTGTACGTGGTTACCACGCCATTTCACTGTGCATTGAAGGTATCTGTGCTTTCTAGTTGATGGCTAGCCTTCCCAAACCATTGTTACCCCCTCTGAGTATCTGTGACTCGTGTTGTGAGTTGTCAACATTGACCACATGAAGTGAAATTCTTTGGTCATGATCAGTGACATATGCATACTTTGGTTGGTCACTGTGCATTGTAGCCACACTGTGCCACTACATATTGAAGGTATTTGTACTTGCTAGTGGATAACTAGTATTCACAAACCATTATCTTCCACTCTGACCATTTGTGACTCGTGTTATGAGCTGTCAAAGTTTACCACACACAGTGACATTCTTTGGTCATCGTCAGTGACATATGCCTACTTTGGTTGGTCATCGTGCATGGTATCCACACCGTGCCACAACTTATTGAAGGTCATTGTGCTTGGTCGTTGATACCTGGTGTTTCCAAACCATTGTTTCCCCCATCTGACCATTTGTGACTCGTATTATGAGTTGTCAACGTTGACCACACACAGCGGATTCCTTTCGTCAAAGGCAGTACATATGCCTACTTTGTTCGGTCATTGTTCATGGTAGCCACACCGTGCTACTACTGATTGAAGGTCGTTGTACTTGCTAGTTGAGAACTGATATTCCCAGACCATTGTTTCCCCCTCTGACCATTTGTGATTCGTGTTATGGTTGGTCAATGTTGACTACCCATATTGAAATTCTTTGGTCATGTCAGTGACATATGCCTAGTTTGGTTGTTTGGTGTGCATAGTAGCCACACTGTGCCACTACGTATTGAAGTTATTTGTCCTTTCTAGTCGATAAATAGGGTTCCCAAACCATTGTCTCTTCACCTGACCATTTGTGACTCGTGTTATGAGTTGTCAATGTTGACCACACATAGTGGATTTCTTCCGTCATAGTCAGTAACGTATGCATCGTTTGGTTGGTCACTGTGCACTCTAGCCACACTGTGCCACTACTTGTTTAAGGTCTTTGTACTTGCTAGTTGATAACTAGTGTTCCCAACCCATTGTTTCCCCCTCTGAACCATTTGTGACTCGTGTTATGAGTTCTCAACGTTGACCACACACAGTGAAATTCTTTTGGTCATGGTTAGTGACATATGCCTACTTTGGTTTGTCACTCTACATGGTTACCACGCTGTGTCACTACGTATTGAAGGTCTTTGTGCTTTCTAGCTGATAGCTAGTCTTCCCAAGCCATTGTTATTCCCTCTGACTATCTGTGACTCGTGTTGTGAGTTGTCAACATTGACCAGATGAAGTGAAATTCTTTGGTCATGGTCAGTGACATATGCATACTTTGGTTGGTCACTGTGCATTGTAGCCACACTGTGCCACTACATATGGAAGGTATTTGTGCTTCCTAGTCGATAACTAGTATTCACAAACCATTATCTTCCACTCTGACCATTTGTGACTCGTGTTATGAGTTCTCAAAGTTTACCACACATAGTGACATTCTTTGGTCATGGTCAGTGACATATGCCTACTTTGGTTGGTCATCGTGCATGGTATCCACACCGTGCCACAACTTATTGAAGGTCCTTGTGCTTGCTAGTTGATACCTGGTGTTTCCAACCCATTGTTCTCCCCTCTGACCATTTGTGACTCGTATCATGAGTTGTTAACGTTGACCACACAGAGCGGAATTATTTGGTCAAAGGCAGTATATATACCTGCTTTGGTCGGTCATTGTGCATGGTAGACACACCGTACTACTACTGATTGAAGGTCGTTGTAGTTGCTAGTTGAGAACTGATATTCCCAGACCATTGTTTCCCCCTCTGACCGTTTCTGACTCGTGTTATGGTTGGTGAACGTTGACCACCCATATTGAAATTCTTTGGTCATGGTCAGTGACATATGCCTAGTTTGGTTGTTTGGTGTGCATAGTAGCCACACCGTGCCACTACGTATTGAAGTTCGTTGTCCTTTCTAGTCGATACATAGGGTTCCCAAACCATTGTCTCTCCCTTTGACCATTTGTGACTCGTGTTATGTGTTGTCAATGTTGACCACACATAGTGGACTTCTTCGGTCATAGTCAGTGACGTGTGCATCCTTTGATTGGTCACTGTACACGCTGGCCACACCGTGCCACTACTTGTTGAAGGTCTTTTTACTTGCTAGTTGACAACTAGTGTTCCCAACCCATTGTTTTCCCCTCTAAACATTTGTGAATCGTGTTATGAGTTTTCAACGTTGACCACACACTGTGAAATTCTTTTGGTCATGGTTAGTAACATATGCCTACTTTGGTTTGTCACTTTACATGGTTACCACACCGTGTCACTATGTATTGAAGGTCTTAGTGCTTTATAGTTGATTTCTATTCTTCCGAAACCATTGCTATCCCCTCTGAATATCTGTGACTCGTGTTGTGAGTTTTCAACATTGACCACACGAAATGAAATCCTTTGGTCATCGTCACTGACATATGCATAGTTTGGTTTGTCACTGTGCAATGTAGCCACACTGTGCCACTACATATGGAAGGTACTGTACTTGCTAGTTGATAACTAGTATTCACAAACCATTATCTTCCACTCCGACCATTTGTGACTCGTGCTATGAGTTGTCAAAGTTTACCACACATAGTGACATTCTTTGGTCATGGTCAGTGACATATGCCTACTTTGGTTGGTCATCGTGCATGGTATCCACACCGTGCCACAACGTATTGAAGGTCCTTGTGCTTGCTAGTTGATACCTGGTGTTCCCAAGCCATTGTTTCAACCTCTGACCATTTGTGACTCGTATTATGAGTTGTCAACGTTGATCACACACAGCGGATTTCTTTGGTCAAAGGCAATACATATGCCTGCGTTGATCTGTCGTTGTGCATGGTAGCCACACCGTGCTACTACTGATTAAAGGTCGTTGTACTTTCTAGTTGACAACTGATATTCCCAGACCATTTTTTCCCCCTCTGACTCATGTTATGATTGGTGAACGTTGACCACCCACATTGAAATTCTTTGGTCATGGTCAGCGACATATGCCTAGTTTGGTTATTTGGTGGTTATAGTAGCCACACCGTGCCACTACGTATTGGAGTTCTTTGTCCTTTCTATTCGATACATAGGGTTCCCAAACCATTGTCTCTCCCTCTGACCATTTGTGACTCGTGTTATTAGTTGTCAATGTTGACCACACAAAATGGACTTCTTTGGTCATAGTCAGTGTCGTATGCATCCTTTGATTGGTCACTGTGCACGCTAGCCACACCGTGCCACTACTTGTTAAAGTTCTTTGTACTTGCTAGTTGATAACTAGTGTTCCCAACCCATTGTTAACCCCTCTGACCATTTGTGACTCGTGTTATGGGTTTTCAACGTTGACCACCCATATTGAAATTCTTTGGTCATGGTCAGTGACATATGCCTAGTTTGGTTTGTCACTGTACATGGTTACCACGCCGTGTCACTATGTATTGAAGGTCGTTGTGCTTTCTAGTTGATAGTTAGTCGTCCCAAACCATTGTTACCCCCCTCTGACTATATGTGACTCGTGTTGTGAGTTGTCAACGTTGACCACATGAAGTGAAATTCTTTGGTCATTGTCAGTGACATATGCATACTTAGGCTGGTCACTGTGCATGGTAGCCACACTGTGCCACTACATATTGAAGGTATTTCTACTTGCTAGTCGATAACTAGTATTCACAAACCATTATCTTCCACTCTGACCACTTGTGACTCGTGTTATGAGTTGTCAATGTTTACCACACATAGTGACATTATTTGGTCATGGTCAGTGACATATGCCTACTTTGGCTCGTCATCTTGCATGGTATCCACACCGTGCCACAACTTATTGAAGGTCCTTGTGCTTGCTAGTTGATACCTGGTGTTTTAAGACCATTGTTTCCCCCTCTGATCATTTGTGACTCGTATTATGATTTGTCAACGTTGACAACACACAGCAGATGTCTTTGGTCAAAGGCAGTACATATGCCTAATTTGGTCGGTCGTTGTGCATGGTAGCCACACTGTGCTACTACTGATTGAAGGTCGTTGTGCTTGCTAATTTAGAACTCATATTCCCAGACCAGTGTTTCCCCCTCTGACCATTTGTGACTCGTGTTATGGTTGGTGAACGTTGACCACCCATATTAAAATTCTTTGATCATGGTCAGTGACATATGCCTAGTTTGGTTGTTTGGTGTGCATAGTAGCCACACCGTACCACTACGTATTGAAGTTCTTTGTCCTTTCTAGTCGATACATAGGGTTCCCAAACCATTGTCTCTCCCTCTGACCATTTGTGACGCGTGTTATGAGTTCTCAATGTTTACCACACATAATGGACTTCTTCGGTCATTGTCAACAACATGCATCTTTGTTTGGTCACTGTGCACACTAGCCACACCGTGCCACTACTTGTTGAAGGCCTTTGTACTTGCTACTTGATAACTAGTGTTCCCAACCCGTTGTTTCCCCCTTCGACCATTTGTGACTCGTGTTATGAGTTTTCAATGTTGACCACACACTGTGAAATTCTTTTGGTCATGGTTGGTGACATATGCCTACTTTGGTTGGTCATTGTACATGGTTACCACGCCGTGTCACTACGTATTGAAGTTCTTTGTGCTTTGTAGTTGATATCTAGTCTTCCCAAACCATTGTTACCCCCTCTCACTATCTCGGACTTGTGTTGTGAGTTGTCAACGTTGACCACGTGAAGTGAAATTCTTTCGTCATGGTCAGTGACATATGCATACTTTGGTTGGTCACTGTGCATTGTAGCCACACTGTGCCACTGCATACTGAAGGTATTTGTAATTGCTAGTCGATAACTAGTATTCACAAACCATCATCTTCCACTCTGACCATTTGTGACTCGTGTTATGATTTATCAATGTTTACCACACATAGTGCCATTCTTTGGTCATGGTCAGTGACATATGCCTACTTTAGTTGGTCATCGTGCATGGTATCCACACCGTGCCACAACGTATTGAAGGTCCTTGTGCTTGCTAGTTGATACCTGGTGTTCCCAAACCATTGTTTCCCCCTCTGACCATTTGTGACTCGTATTATGAGTTGTCATTGTTGACCACACACAGCGGATTTCTTTGGTCAAAGGCAGTACATATGCCTACTTTGGTCAGTCATTGTGCATGGTAGCCACACCGTGCTACTACTGATTCAAGGTCGTTGTACTTGCTAGTTGAGAACTGATACTCCCAGACCATTGTTTCCTTCTCTGACCCTTTGTGACTCGTGTTATGGTTGGTGAATGTTGGCCACCCATATTGAAATTCTTTGGACATGGTCAGTGACATATGCCTAGTTTGGTTGTTTGGTGTACATAGTAGCCACACCATGCCACTACGTATTGAAGTTCTTTGTCCTTTCTAGTCGATACATAGGGTTCCCAAACCATTGTCTCTCCCTCTGACCATTTGTGACTCCCGTTATGAGTTGTCAATGTTGACCACACATAGTGGACTTCTTCGGTCATACTCAGTGACGTATGCATCCTTTGGTTGGTCACTGTGTACGCTAGCCACACCGTGCCACTACTTGTGCAAGGTTTTCATACTTGCTAGTTGATAACTAGTGCTCCCAACCCATTTTTTCCCCCTCTGTCTATTTCTGACTTGTGTTATGAGTTCTCAACGTTGACCACACACAGTGAAACTCTTTTGGTCATGGTTAGCGACATATGCCTACTTTGGTTTGTCACTCTACATGGTTACCACGCTGTGTCACTACGTATTGAAGGTCTTTGTGCTTTCTAGTTGATAGCTAGCCTTCCCAAGCCAGTGTTATTCCCTCTGACTATCTGTGACTCATGTTGTGAGTTGTCAACATTGACCACATGAAGTGAAATTCTTTGGTCATGGTCAGTGACATATGCATACTTTGGTTAATCACTGTGCATTGTAGCCACACTGTGCTACTACATTTTAAGGTATTTGTACTTGCTAGTTGATAACTAGTATTCACAAGCCATTATCTTCCACTCTGACCATTTGTGACTCGTGTTATGAGTTGTCAACGTTTACCACATATAGTGACATTATTTGGTCATGGTCAGTGACATATGCCTACTTTGGTTGGTCATCGTGCATGGTATCCACACCGTGCCTCAACTTATTGAAGGTCCTTGTGCTTACTAGTTGATACTTGGTGTTCCCAAACCATTGTTTCCCCCTCTGACCATTTTTGACTTGCATTATTAGTTGTCAACGTTGACCACACACAGCGGATTTCTTTGGTCAAAGGCAGTACATATGCTTACCTTGGTTGGTCATTGTGCATGGTAGCCATATCGTGCTACTACTGATTGAAGGTCGTTCCACTTGCTAGTTGCGAAAAGATATTCCCTGACCATCGTTTCCCCCTCTGACCGTTTGTGACTCGTGTTATGGTTGGTGAACGTTGACCACCCATATTGAAATTCTTTGGTCATGGTCAGTGACATATGCCTAGTTTGGTTGTTTGGTGTGCATATTAGCCACACCTTGCCACTATGCATTGAAGTTATTTGTCCTTCGTAGTCGATACATAAGGTTCCCAAACCATTGTCTCTCCCTCTGACCATTTGTGACTCGTGTTATGTGTTGTCAATGTTGACCACACATAGTGGACTTCTTCGGTCATAGTCAGTGACGTATGCATCCTTTGGTTGGTCACTGTGCAGCCTAGCCATACCGTGCCATGACGTATTGAAGGTCCTTGTGCTTGCTAGTTGATACCTGGTGTTCCCAATCCATTGTTTCCCCCTCTAACCATTTGTGACTCGTATTATGAGTTGTCAACGTGGACCACACACAGTGGATTTCTTTGGTCAAAGGCAGTACATATGCCTACTTTGGTCGGTCATTGTGCATGGTAGCCACACCGTGCTACTGATGATTGAAGGTCGTTGTACTTGGTAGTTGAGAACTGATATTCTCAGACCATTGTTTCCCCCTCTGACCGTTTGTGACTCGTATTATGGTTGGTGAACGTTGACCACCCATATTGAAATTCTTTGCTCATGGTCACATATGCCTAGTTTGGTTGTTTGGTGTGCATAGTAGCCACACCGTGCCTCTACGTATTCAAGGTCTTTGTACTTGCTAGTTTATAGCTAGTGTTCCCAGCCCATTGTTTCCCCCTCTGACCATTTGTGACTCGTGTTATGAGTTTTCAACGTTGACCACACTGTGAAATTCTTTTGGTCATTGTTAGTGACATATGCCTACTTTGGTTTGTCACTGTACATGGTTACCACGCCGTGTCACTACGTATTGAAAGTCTTTGTGCTTTCTAGTTGATAGCTAGTCTTCCCAAACCATTGTTACCCCCTCTTACTATCTGTAACTTGTGTTGTGAGTTCTCAACATTGACCACATGAAGTGAAATTCTTTGGTCTTGGTAAGTGACACATCCATACTTTGGTTGGTCACTGTGCATTGCAGCCACACTGTGCCACTACATATTGAAGGTATTTGTACTTGCTAGTGGATAACTAGTACTCACAAACCATTATTTTCCACTCTGACCATTTGTGACTCGTGTTATGTGTTAACAAAGTTTACCACACATAGTGACATTCTTTGGTCATGGTCAGTGACATATTGAAGGTCCTTGTGCTTGCTAGTTCATACCTGGTGTTCCCATACCATTGTTTCTCCCTCTGACCATTTGTGACTTGTATTATGAGTTGTCAACGTTGACCACACACAGCAGATTTCTTTGGTCAAAGGCAGTAAATATGCCTACTTTGGTCGGTCATTGTGCATGGTAGCCACACCGTGCTACTACTGATTGAAGGTCGTTGTACTTGCTAATTGAGAACTGATATTCCCAGACCATTGTTTTCCCCTCTGACCGTTTGTGACTCGTGTTATGGTTGGTGAACGTTGACCACCCATATTGAAATTCTTTGGTCATGTTCAGTGACATATGCCTAGTTTGGTTGTTTGGTGTGCATAGTAGCCACACCGTGCCACTACGTATTGAAGTTCTTTGTCCCTTCTAGTCAATACATAGGGTTCCCAAACCATTGTCTCTCCCTCTGACCATTTGCGGCTCGTGTTATGAGTTTTTAATGTTGACCACACATAGTGGACTTCTTCGATCATAGTTAGTGACGTATGCATCCTTTGGTTGGTCACTGTGCACGCTAGCCACACTGTGCCACTACTTGTTCAAGTTCTTTGTACTTGCTAGAAGATACATAGTGTTTCAAAACCATTGTTTCCCCCATCTGACCATTTGTGATCGTGTTTTGGGTTTTGAACGTTGACCACCCATGTTGAAATTCTTTGGTCATGGTGAGTGACATATGCCTAGTTTGGTTCATCACTGTACATGGTTACCATGCCGTGTCACTACGTATTGAAGGTCTTTGTGCTTTCTAGTTGATAGCTAGTCTTTCCCAAACCATTGTTACCCCCCTCTGACTATCTGTGACTCGTGTTGTGAGTTGTCAACGTTGACCACATGAAGTGAAATTCTTTGGTCATGTTCAGTGACATATGCATACTCTTGTTTTTCACTGTGCATGGTAGCCACATTGTGCCACTACATATTGAAGTTATTTGTACGTGATAGTTAATAACTAGTATTCACAAACCATTATCTTCCACTTTGACCATTTGTGACTCGTGTTATGAGTTGTCAAAGTTTACCACACAGTGACATTAGTTGGTCATGGTCAGTGACATGTGCCTACTTTGGTTGGTCATCGTGCATGGTATCCACACCGTGCCACAACTTATTGAAGGTCCTTGTGCTTGCTAGTTGCTTGCTAGTTCCCAAACCATTGTTTCCCCCTCTGACCATTTGTGACTCGTAATATGAGTTGTCAACGTTGACCACAAACAGTGGATTTCTTTGGTCAAAGGCAGTACATATGCCTCATTTGCTCGGTCATTTTGCATGGTAGCCACACCGTACTACTACTGATTGAAGGTCATTGTACTTGCTAGTTGAGAACTGATATTACCAGACCATTGTTTCCCCCTCTAACCGTTTGTGACTCGTGTTATGATTGGTGAACATAGACCACCCATATTGAAATTCTTTGGTCATGGTCAGTGACATATGCCTAGTTTGGTTCGTCACTGTACATGGTTACCACGCCGTCTCACTACGTATTGAAGGTCTTTGTGCTTTCTAGTTCATAGCTAGTCTTTCCAAACCATTGTTACCCCCCTCTGACTACCTGTGACTCGTGTTGTGAGTTGTCAACATTGACCACATGAAGTGAAATTCTTTGGTCATGTTCAGTGACATATGCATGCTCTGGTTTTTCACTGTGCATGGTAGCCACATTGTGCCACTACATATTGAAGGTATTTGTACGTGATAGTGAATAACTAGTATTCACAAACCACCATCTTCCACTCTGACCATTTGTGACTCGTGTTATGAGTTGTCAAAATTTACCACACAGTGACATTAGTACTTTGGTTGGTCATCGTGCATGGTATCCACACTGTTCCACAACTTATCGAAGGTCCTTGTGCTTGCTAGTATTCACAAACCATTCGCTTCCACTCCGACCATTTGTGACTCGTGTTATGAATTGTCAGGGTTTGCCACACATAGTGACATTATTTGGTCATGGTCAGTGACATATGCCTACTTTGGTTGGTCATCGTGCATGGTATCCACACCATTCCACAACTTATTGAAGGTCCTTGTGCTTGCTAATTGAAACCTGGTATTCCCAAACCATGTTTTCCCCCTCTGACCATTTGTGACTCGTATTATGAGTTGTCAACGTTGACCACACATAGCGGATTTCTTCGGTTACAGACAGTACATATGCCTACTTTGGTCGGTTGTTGTGCATGGTAGCCACACCGTGCTACTACTGGTTGAAGGTTGTTGTACTTGCTAGTTGAGAACTGATATTCCCAGACCATTGTTTCCCCCTCTGACCGTTTGTGACGCGTGTTATGGTTGATGAACGTTGACCACCCATATTGAAATTCTTTGGTCATGGTCAGTGACATAGGTTGTTTGGTGTGCATAGTAGCCACACCGTGCCACTACGTATTGAAGTTCTTTGTCCTTTCTAGTCAATACATAGGGTTCCCAAACCATTGTCTCTCCCTCTGACCATTCGTGACTCATGTTATGAGTTGTGAATGTTGACCACACATAGTGGACTTCTTCGGTCATTGTCGGTGACGTATGCATCCTTTGGTTGGTCACTTTGCACGCTAGCCACACCGTGCCACTACTTGTTGAAGGTCTTTGTACTTGCTAGTTGATAACTAGTGTTCCCAACCCATTGTTCCCCCCTCTGGCCATTTGTGACTCGTGTTATGAGTTTTCAATGTTGACCACACACTCTGCAATTCTATTGGTCATAGTCGGTGACATATGCCTACTTTGGTTGGTTATTCTACATGGTTACCACGCCGTGTCACTACGTATTGAAGGTCTTTGTGCTTTCTAGTTGATAGCTAGTCTTCCCAGACCATTTTTACCCCCTCTAACTATCTGTGACTCGTGTTGTGAGTCGTCAACGTTGACCACATGAAGTGAAATTCTTTGGTCATGGTCAGTGACATATGCGTACTTTGGTTGGTCACTGTGCATTGTAGCCACACTGTGCCACTACAAACTGAAGGTATTTGTACTTGCTAGTCGATTTCTAGTATTCACAAACCATTATCTTCCACTCTGACCATGTGTGACTCGTGTTATGAGTTGTCAAAGTTTACCACACATTGTGACATTCTTTGGTCATGGTCAGTGACATATGCCTACTTTGGTTGGTCATCGTGCATGGTATCCACCCCATGCCACATCTTATTGAAGGTCCTTGAGCTTGCTCGTTGATGCCTGGTCTTCCCAGCCCATTTTTTCCCCCTCTGACCATTTGTGACTCGTATTATGAGTTGTCCATGTTGACCACACACAGCGGATTTCTTTGGTCAAAGGCAGTACATATGCCTACTTTGGTCGGTCATTGTGCATGGTAGCCACACCGTGCTACTACTGATTGGAGGTCGTTGTACTTGCTAGTTAAGAACTGATATTCCCAGACCATTGTTTCCCCCTCAGACCTTTTGTTACTCGTGTTATGATTGGTGAAAATTTACCAGACATATTGAAACTATTCGGTCATGGTCAGTGACATATGCCTAGTTTTGTGTTTGGTGTGCATATTAGCCACACCGTGCCACTACGTATTGAAGCTCTTTGTCCTTTCTAGTCCATACATAGGGTTCCCAAACCATTGTCTCTCCCTCTGACCATGTGTGATTCGTGTTATGCGTTGTCAATGTTGACCACACATAGTGGACTGCTTCGGTCATGGTCAGTGACGTATGCATCCTTTGGTTGGTCACTGTGCACGCTAGCCACACTGTGCCACTACTTCTTGAAGGTCTTTGTACTTGCTAGTTGATAACTAGTGTTCCCAACCCATTGTTTCCCCCTCTGACCATTTGTGACTCGTGTTATGAGTTTTCAACGTTGACCACACACTGTGAAAATATTTTGGTCATGGTCGGTGACTTATGCCTACTTTGGTTGGTCATTGTACATGGTTACCACGCCGTGTCACTACGTATTGAAGGTCTTTGTGCTTTCTAGTTGATAGCTAGTCTTCCCATACCATTGTTACCCCCTCTGACTATCTATGACTCGTGTTGTGAGTTTTCAACGTTGACCACATCAATTGAAATTCTTTGCTAATGGTCAGTGACATATGCATACTTTGGTTGGTCACAGTGCATGGTAGCCACATTGTGCCACTACAAATTGAAGGTAATTGTACTTGCTCGTCGATAACTAGTATTCACAAACCATTATCTTCCACTCTGACCATTTGTGACTCGTGTTATGAGTTTTCAATCTTTACCACACATAGTGACATTCTTTGGTCATGGTCAATGACATATGCCTACTTTGGTTGGTCATCGTGCATGGTACCCACACCGCGTCACAACTTATTGAAGGTCCTTGTGCTTGCTAGTTGATACCTGGTTTTCCCAGACCATTGTTTCCCCTTCTGACCATTTGTGACTCGTATTATGAGTTGACAACGTTGACCACACACAGCGGAATTCTTTGGTCAAAGGCAGTACATATGCCTACTTTGGTCGATCATTGTGCATGGTAGCCACACCGTGCTACTACTGATTGAAGGCCGTTGTACTTGCTAGTTGAGATCTGATATTCCCAGCCCTTTGTTTCCTTCTCTGACCGTTTGTGACTCGAGTTATTGTCGATGAACGATGACCACCCATATTGAAATTCTTTGGTCATGGTCAGTGACATATGCCTAGTTTGGTTGTTTGGTGTGCATAGTAGCCACACCGTGCCACTACGTATTGAAGTTATTTGTCCTTGCTAGTCGATTCATAGGGTTCCCAAACCATTGTCTCTCCCTCTGACTATTTGTGACTCGTGTTATGAGTTGTCAATGTTGACCACACATAGTGGACTTCTTCGGGCATAGGCAGTGACGTATGCATCCTTTGGTTGGTCACTGTGCACGCTAGCCACACTGTGCCACTACTTGATGAAGGTCTTTGTACTTGCTAGTTAATAACTAGTGCTCCCAACCCATTGTTTCCCCCTCTGACCATTTGTGACTCGTGTTATGAGTTTTCAACGTTGACCACACACTGTGAAACTATTTTGGTCATGGTCGGTGACTTATGCCTACTTTGGTTGGTCATTGTACATGGTTTCCATGCCGTGTCACTACGTATTGAAGGTCTTTGTGCTTTCTAGTTGATAGCCAGTGTTCCCTAACCATTGTTACCCCCCTCTGACTATCTGTGACTCGTGTTGTGAGTGGTCAATGTTGACCACATGAAGTGAAATTCGTTGGTCATGGTCAGTGACATGTGCATACTTTGGTTGGTCACTGTGCATGGTAGCCACACTGTGCCACTACATGTTGAAAGTATTTGTACTTGCTAGTCGATAACTAGTATTCACAAACCATTATCCTAAACTCTGACCATTTGTGACTCGTGTTATGAGTTGTCAAAGTTTACCACACATAGTGACATTATTTGGTCATGGTCAGTGACATATGCCTACTTTGGTTGGTCATCGTGCATGGTGTCCACACCGTGCCACGACTTATTGAAGGTCCTTGTGCTTGCTAGTTGATACCTGGTGTTCCCAACCCATTTTTTCCCCCTCTGAATATTTGTGACTCGTATTATGAGTTGTCAACGTTGACCACACACAGCGGATTTCTTTGGTCAAAGGAAGTACATATGCCTACTTTGGTCAGTCATTGTGCATGGTAGCCACACCGTGCTACTACTGATTGAAGGTCGTTGTACTTGCGAGTTGAGAAATGATACTCCTAGACCATTGTCTCCCCCTCTGACGGTTTGTGACTCGTGTTATGGTTGGTGAATGTTGACCACCCATATTGAAATCCTTTGGTCATGGTCAGTGACATATGCCTAGTTTGGTTGTTTGGTGTGCATAGTAGCCACACCGTGCCAATACGTATTGAAGTTCTTTGTCCTTTCTAGTTGATACATAGGGTTCCCAAACCATTGTCTCTCCCTCTGACCATTTGTGCCTCGTGTTACGAGTTTTCAACGTTGACCACACACTGTAGATTTTTTTTGGTCATGGTTAGTGACATATGCCTACTTTGGTTTTTCACTGTACATGGTTACCACACCGTTTCACTACGTATTGAAGGTCTTTGTGCTTTCTAGTTGATAGCTAGTGTTCCCAAACCATTGTTACCCCCCTCTGACTATCTGTGACTCGTGTTGTGAGTTGTCAACGTTGACCACATGAAGTGAAATTTGTTGGTCATGGTCAGTGACATATGCATACTTTGGTTGGTCACTGTGCATGGTAGCCACACTGTGCCAGTACATATTGAAGGTATTTGTTCTTGCTAGTCGATAACTAGTATTCACAAACCATTATCTTCCACTCTGACTATTTGTGACTCGTGTTATGAGTTGTCAGAGTTGACCACACATAGTGACATTCTTTGGTCATGGTCAGTGACATATGCCTGCTTTGGTTGGTCATCGTGCATGGTACTCACATCGTGCCACAACTTATTGAAGGTCCTTGTGCTTGCTAGTTGATACCTGGTGTTCCCGAACCATTATTTCCCCCTCTGACCATTTGTGACTCGTATTCTGAGTTGTCAACGTTGACCACGCACAGCGGATTTCTTTGGTCAAAGGCAGTACATATGCCTACTTTGGTCGGTCGTTATGCATGGTAGCCACGCTGTGCTACTACTGACTGAAGGTTGTTGTACATGTTAGTTGAGAACTGATATTCCCAGACCATTGTTTCCCCCTCTGACCATTTGTGACTCGTGTTATGGCTGGTGAACGTTAACCACCCATATTGAAAATCTTTGGTCATGGTCAGTGACATATGCCTAGTTTGGTTGTTTGGTGTGCATAGTAGCCACACCGTGCCAATACGTATTGAAGTTCTTTGTTCTTTCTAGTTGATACATAGGGTTCCCAAACCATTGTCTCTCCATCTGCCCATTTGTGACTCGTGTTATGAGTTGTCAATGTTGACCACACATAGTGGACTTCTTCGGTCATGGCCAGTGACGTATGCATCCTTTGATTGGTCACTGTGTGCGCTAGCCACACCGTGCCACTACTTGTTGAAGGTCTTTGTACTTGCTAGTTGATAAATAGTGTTCCCAACCCATTGTTTCCCCCTCTGAGCATTTGTGACTCCTGTTATGAGTTTCCAACGTTGACCACACACTGTGAAATTCTTTTGGTCATGGTCGGTGACATATGCCTACTTTGGTTGGTCATTGTACATGGTTACCACACCGTGTCACTACGTATTGAAGGTCTTTGTGCTTTCTAGTTGATAGCTAGTCTTCCCAAACCATTGTTACCCCCTCTGACTATCTATGACTCATGTTGTGAGTTGTCAACGATGACCACATGAAATGAAATTCTTTGGTCATGATCAGTGACATATGGAGACTTTGGTTGGTCACTGTGCATTGTAGCCACACTGTGCCACTACATATGGAAGGTATTTGTACTTGCTAGCCGATAACTAGTATTCAGAAACCATTATCTTCCATTCTGACCATTTGTGACTCGTGTTATGAGCTTTCAAAGTTTACCACACATAGTGACATTCTTTGGTCATGGTCAGTGACATATGCCTTATTTGGTTGGTCAGCGTGCATGGTATACACATCGTGCCACAATTTATTGAAGGTCCTTGTGCTTGCTAGTTGATACCTAGTGTTCCCAAACGTATTTTCCCCCCTCTGACCATTTGTGACAAGTGTTATGAGTTGTCAACGTTGACCACACACAGCAGATTTCTTTGGTCAAATGCAGTAAATATGCCTACTTTGGTCCGTCATTGTGCATGGTAGCCACACCGTGCTACGACTGATTGAAGGAAATTGTACTTGCTAGTTGAGAACTGATATTCCCAGACCATTGTTTCCCCCTCTGACCGTTTGTGACTCGTGTTATGGTTGGTGAACGTTGACGACCCATCTTAAAATACTTTAGTCATAATCAGAGACATATGCATAGTTTGGTTGTTTGGTGTGCATAGTAGCCACACCGTGCCACTACGTATTGAAGTTCTTTGTCCTTTCTAGTCAATACATATGGTTCTCAAACCATTGTCTCTCCCTCTGACCATTTGTGACTCGTGTTATGATTTTTCAATGTTGACCACACATAGTGGACTTCTTCGGTCATAGTTAGTGACGCATGCATCCTTTGGTTGGTCACTGTGCACACTAGCCACACCGTGACACTACTTTTTGAAGATCTTTGTACTTTCTAGTTGATAAATTGTGTTCCCAACCCATTGTTTCTTCCTCTGACCATTTCTGACTCGTGTTATGAGTTTTCAACATTGACCACACACTGTGAAATTCTTTTGGTCATGGTCAGTGACATATGCCTACTTTGGTTGGTCATTGTACATGGTTACCATGCCGTGTCACTACATATTGAAGGTCTTTGTGCTTTGTAGTTGATAGATAGTGTTCCCAAACCATTGTGACCCCCTCTGACTCTCTGTGACTCGTGTTGTCAGTTGTTAACGCTGACCACATGAAGTGAAATTCTTTGGTCATGGTCAGTGACATATGCATACTTTGGTTGCTCAATGTGCATTATAGCCACACTGTGCCACTACATATTGAAGGTATTTGTACTTGCTAGTCGATAACTAGTATTCACAAACCATTGTTTTCCACTCTGACCATTTGTGGCTCGTGTTATGAGTTGTCAAGGTTTACTACACATTGTGACATTCTTTGGTCATGGTCAGAGACATATGCGTACTTTGGTTGCTCATCGTGCATGGTATCCACACCGTGCCACAATTATTGAAGGTCCTTCTGCTTGCTAGTTGATACCCGGTGTTCCCAAACCATTGTTTACCCCTCTGACAATTTGTGACTCGTATTATGAGTTGTCAACGTTGACCACACACAGCGGATTTCTTTGGCCAAAGGCAGTACGGTATGCCTACTTTGGTCGGTCGTTGTGCATGGTAGCCACACCGTGCTACTACGGATTAAAGGTTGTTGTACTTGCTAGTTGAGAACTGATATTCCCAGACCATTGTTTCCCCCTCTGACCATTTGTGACTCGTGTTATGGTTGGTGAATGTTGACCACCCATATTGACATTCTTTGGTCATGGTCAGTGACATATGCCTAATTTGGTTGTTTGGTGTGCATAGTAGCCACACCGTGCCACTACGTATTGAATTTCTTTGTCCTTTCTAGTCGATACATAGGGTTCCCAAACCATTGGCTCACCCTCTGACCATTTGTGACTCGTGTTATGAGTTGTCAATGTTGACCACACATAGTGGATTTCTTCGGTCATAGTCAGTGATGTATGCATCCTTTGATTGGTCACTGTGCACGCTAGCCACACTATGCCACGACTTGTTGAAGGTCTTTGTACTTGCTAGTTGATAACTAGTGTTCCCAATCCATATTTTCCCCCTCTGACCATTTGTGACTCGTGTTATGAGCTTTCAACGTTGACCACACGCAGTGAAATTCTTTTGGTCATGGTCGGTGAAATATGCCTCCTTTGCTTGGTCATTGAACATGGTTACCACGCCGTTTCACTACGTATTGAAGGTCTTTGTGCTTTCTAGTTGATAGCTAGTCTTCCCAAACCATCGTTACCCCCTCTGACTATCTGTGACTTGTGTTGTGAGTTGTCAACGTTAACCACATGAAGTGAAATTATTTGGTCATGGTCAGTGACATATGCATACTTTGGTTTTTCATTGTGCATTGTAGCCACACTGTGCCACTACATATTGAAGGTATTTGTACTTGCTAGTCTATATCTTCCACTCTGACCATTTGTGACTCGTGTTATGAGTTGTCAAAGTTTACCACACATAGTGACATTCTCTTGTCATGGTCAGTGACATATGCCTACTTTGGTTGGTCATCATGCATGGTATCCACACCGTGCCACAACTTATTCAAGGTCCTTGTGCTTGCTAGTTGATACCTGGTGTTCCCAAACCATTGTTTCCCCCTCTGACCATTTGTTACTCGTATTATGAGTTGTCAACGTTGACCACACACAGCAGATTTCTTTGGTCGAAGGCAGTACATATGCCTTTTTTGGTCGGTCATTGTGCATGGTAGCCACACCGTGCTACTGCTGATTGAAGGTCGTTGTACTTGCTAGTTGAGAACTGATATTCCCAGACCATTGTTTTCCCCTTTGACTGTTTGTGACTCGTGTTATGGTTGGTGAATGTTGACCACCCATATTGAAATTCTTTTGTCATGGTCAGTGACATATGCCTAGTTTGGTTGTTTGGTGTGCATAGTAGCCACACCGTGCCACTACGTATTGAAGTTATTTGTCCTTTCTAGTCGATACATAGGGTTCCCAAACCATTGTCTCTCCCTCTGACCATTTGTGACTCGTGTTATGAGTTGTCAAAGTTTACCACACATAGTGACATTCTTTGGTCATGGTCAGTGACATATGCCTAGTTTGGTTGTTTGGTGTGCATAGTAGCCACACCGTGCCACTACGTATTGAAGTTATTTGTCCTTTCTAGTCGATACATAGGGTTCCCAAACCATTGTCTCTCCCTCTGACCATTTGTGACTCGTGTTATGAGATGTCAATATTGACCACACATTGTGGACTTCTTCGGACATAGTCAGTGACGTATGCATCCTTTGGTTGGTCACTGTGTATGCGAGCCACACCGTGGCACTAATTGTTGAAGGTCTTTGTACTTGCTAGTTAATAACTAGTGTTCCCAACCCATTGTTTCCCCCACTGACCATTTGTGACTCGTGTTATGTGTTTTCAACGTTGACCACACACTGTGAAATTCTTTTGCTCATGGTTGGTGACATAATCCTTCTTTGGTTTTTCACTGTACATGGTTACCACGCCGTGTCATTACGTATTGAAGGTCTTTGTGCTTTATAGTTCATAGCTAGTCTTCCCAAACCATTGTTACCCCCTCTGACTATCGTTGACTTGTGTTGTGAGTTGTCAACGTTGACCACATGAAGTGAAATTCGTTGGTCATGGTCAGTGACATATGCATACTTTGGTTGGTCACTGTGCATTGTAGCCACACTGTGCCACTACATATTGAAGGTATTTGTACTTGCTAGTCAATAACTAGTATTTACAAACCATTATCTTCCAATCCGACCATTTGTGACTCATGTTATGAGTTGTCAAAGTCTACCACACATAGTGACATTCTTTGGTCATGGTCAGTGACATATGCCTCCTTTGGTTGGTCGTCGTGCATGGTATCCACACCGTGTTACAACTTATTGAAGTTCCTTGTGCTTGCTAGTTGATACCTGGTGTTCCCAAACCATTGTTTCCCCCTCTGACCATTTGTGACACGTATTATGAGTTGTCAACGTTAACCACACACAGCGGATTTCTTTGGTCAAAGGCAATACATTTGCCTACTTTGCTCAGTCGTTGTGCATGGTAGCCAAACCGTGCTACTACTGATTGAAGGTAGTTGTACTTGCTAGTTGAGAACTGATATTCCCAGACCATTGTTTCCCCCTCTGACCGCTTCTGACTTGTGTTATGGTTGGTGAACGTTGACCGCCCACATTGAAATTCCTTGGTCATGGTCAGTGACATATGCATATTTTGGTTGTTTGGTGTGCATAGTAGCCACACCGTGCCACTACGTATTGAAGTTCTTTGTCCTTTCTAGTCAATACATAGGTTTCCCAAACCATTGTCTCTCCCTCTGACCATTTGTGACTCGTGTTATGAGTTGTCAATGTTGACCACACATAGTGGACTTCTTGGTCATAGTCAGTGACGCATACATCCTTTGGTTGGTCACTGTGCAAGCTAGCCACACCGTGCCACTACGTATTGAAGTTCTTTGTCCTTTCTAGTCAATACATAGGTTTCCCAAACCATTGTCTCTCCCTCTGACCATTTGTGACTCGTGTTATGAGTTGTCAATGTTGACCACACATAGTGGACTTCTTGGTCATAGTCAGTGACGCATACATCCTTTGGTTGGTCACTGTGCAAGCTAGCCACACCGTGCCACTACATGTTGAAGGTCTTTGTACTTGCTAGTTGACAACTATTGTTCCCAGCCCATTGTTACCCCCTTTGACTATCTGTGACTCGTGTTGTGAGTTGTCAACACTGACCACATGAAGTGAAATTCTTTGGTCATGGTCAATCACATATGCATACTTTGGTTGGTCACTGTGCATTGTAGCTGCACTGTGCCACTACATATGGAAGGTATTTGTACTTGCTAGTCAATAACTAGTATTCACAAACCATTATCTTCCACTCTGACTACTTTTGAATCGTGTTATGAGTTGTCAAAGTTTACCACACATAGTGACATTCTTTGGTCATGGTCAGTGACATATGCCTACTTTGGTTGATCATGGTGCATGCTATCCACACCATGCCACAACTTATTGAAGGTCCTTGTGCTTGCTAGTTGATACCTGGTGTTCCCAAACCATTGTTTCCCCCTCAGACCATTTGTGACTCGTATTATGGGTTGTCAACGTTGACCACACATAGCGGATTTCTTTGGTCAAAGGCAGTACATATGCCTACTTTGGTCGGTCATTGTGCATGGTAGCCACACCGTGCTACTACTGATTGAAGGTTGTTGTACTTGCTAGTTGAGAACTGATATTCCCAGACCATTGTTTCCCCCTCTGAACGGTTGTGACTCGTGTTATGGTTGGTGAATGTTGACCACCCATATTGAAATTCTTTGGTTATGGTCAGTGACATATGCCTAGTTTGGTTGTTTGGTGTGCATAGTACCCACACCTTGCCACTGCATATTGAAGTTATTTGTCCTTTCTAGTCGATACATAGGGTTCCCAAACCATTGCCTCTCCCTTTGACCATTTGTGACCCGTTTTATGAGTTGTCAATGTTGACCACACATAGTGGACTTTTTCGCTCATAGTCAGTGACATATGCATCCTTTGGTTGGTCACTGTGCACGCTAGTCACACCGTGCCACTACTAGTTGAAGGTCTTTGTACTTGCTAGTTGATAACTAGTGTTCCCAACCCATTGTTTCCCCCTCTGACCATTTGTGACTTGTGTTATGAGTTTTCAACGTTGACCACACACTGTGAAATTCTTTTGGTCATGGTTGGTGACATGTGCCTACTTTGGTTGGTCATTGTACATGGTTACCACGCCGTGTCACTACGTATTGAAGGTCGTTGTGCTTTCTAATTGATAGCTATTCTTCCCAAACCATTGTTACCCCCTCTGAATATCGTTGACTCGTGTTGTGAGTTCTCAAGGTTGACCACATGAATTGAAATTCTTTGGTCATGGTCAGTGACATATCCATACTTTGGTTGGTCACTGTGCATTGTACCCACACTGTGCCACTACAAATTGAAGGTATTTGTACTTACTAGTCGATAACTAGTATTCACAAACCATTATCTTCCACTCTGACCATTTGTAACTTGTGTTATGAGTTGTCAATGTTTACCACACATAGTGACATTCTTTGGTCATGGTCAGTGTGGCTACAATGCACAATGACCAACCAAAGTATGCATATGTCACTGACCATGACCAAAGAATTTCAGTTCATGTGGTCAACGTTGACAACTCACAACACGAGTCACAGATAGTCAGAGGGGGTAGCAATGTTTTGGGAAGACTAGCTATCAACTAGAAAGTACAAAGACCTTCAAGACGTAGTGACACGGTGTGGTAACCATGTACAGTGACAAGCCAAAATGGGCATATGTCGCTGACAATGACCAAAGAATTTCAATATGGGTGGTCAACGTTCACAACCCATAACACGAGTCACAAATGGTCAGAGGGGGAAACAATGGGTTGGGAACACTAGTTATCAACTAGCAAGTACAAAGACCTTCAACAAGTAGTGGCACGGTATGGCTAGCGTGCACAGTGACCATCCAAGGGATGCATACGTCACTGATTATGACCGAAGAAGTCCACTATGTGTGGTCAACATTTACAACTCATTACACGAGTCACAAATGGTCACAGGAAGAGACAATGGTTTGGGAACCCTATGTATCGACTAGAAAAGACAAAGAACTTCAATACGTAGTGGCACGGTGTGGCTACTATGCACACCAAACAACCAAACTAGGCATTTTTCACTGACCATGACCAAAGAATTTCATTATGGGTGGTCAATGTTCACCAACCATAACACGAGTCACAAACGGTCAGAGGGGGAAACATTGGTCTGGGAGTATCAGTTCTCAACTAGCAAGTACAACGACTTTCAATCAGTAGTAGCACGGTGTGGCTACCATGCACAATGACCGACCAAAGTAGGAATATGTACTGCCTTTGACCAAAGAAATCTGTTGTGTGTGGTCAACGTTGACAACTCATAATACGATTTACAAATGGTCAGAGGGGGAAACAATGGTTTGGGAATACCAGGTATCAACTAGCAAGCACAAGGACCTTCAATAAGTTGTGGCATGGTGTGGATACCATGCACGATGACCAACCAAAGTAGGCATATGTCACTGACCATGACCAAAGAATGTCACTATGTGTGGTAAGCTTTGACAACTCATAACAGGAGTCACAATTGGTCAGAGTGGAAGATAATGGTTTGTGAATACTAGTTATCAAATAGAAGGAACATATACCTTCCATAAGTAGTGGCACAGTGTGGCTACAATGCACAGTGACCAACCAAAGTATGCATATGTCACTGACCATGACCAAACAATTTCACTTCCTGTGGTCAATGTTGACAACTCACAGCACGAGTCACAGATAGTCAGAGGGGGTAACAATGGTTTGGAAAGACTAGCTATCAACTAGAAAGCCCAAAGACCTTCAATACGTAGTGACACGGCGTGGTAACCATGTACAGTGACAACCCAAAGTAGGAATATGTCACTAACCATGACCAAAAGAATTTCACAGTGTGTAGTCAACGTTGACAGCTCATAGCACGAGTCACAAATGGTCAGAGGGGGAAACAATGGGTTTGGAACAGTAGTTATCAACTATCAAGTACAAAGAAGTTCGACATGTAGTAGCAAGGTGTGGCTAGCGTGCACAGAGACCAACCAAAGGATGCATACGTCACTGACTATGACCGAAGAAGTCCACTATGTGTGGTCAACATTGACAACTCATAACACGAGTCACAAATGGTCAGAGGGAGAGACAATGGTTTGGGAACCCTATGTATCGACTAGAAAGGACAAAGAACTTCAATACATAGCGGAACGGTGTGGCTACTATGCACACCAAACAACCAAACTAGGCATATGTTACTGAGCATGACCGAAGAATTTCAATATGGGTGGTCAACGTTCACCAACCATAACACGAGTCACAAACGGTCAGAGGGGGAAACAATGGTCTGGGAATATCAGTTCTCAACTAGCAAGTACAACGACCTTCAATCAGTAGTAGCACGGTGTGGCTACCATGCACAATGATCGACCAAAGTAGGCATATGTACTGCCTTTGACCAAAGAAATCAGATGTTTGTGGTCAACGTTTACAACTCATAATACGAGTCACAAATGGTCAGAGGGGAGAATGGTTTGGGAACACCAGGTATCAACTAGCAAGCACAAGGACCTTCAGTAAGTTGTGGCACGGTGTGGATACCATGCACGATGACCAACCAAAGTAGGAATATGTCACTGACCATGACCAAAGAATGTCACTATGTGTGGTAAACATTGACAACTCATAACACGAGTCACAAATGGTCAGAGTGGAAGATAATGGTTTGGGAGTACTAGTTATCGACTAGTAAGTACAAATACCTTCAATTTGTAGTGGCACAGTGTGGCTACAATGCACAGTAACCAACCAAAATATGCATGTCACTGACCATGACCAAATAATTTCACTTCATGTGGTCAATGTTGACAACTCACAACACGAGTCACAGATAGTCAGAGGGGGTAACAACGGTTTGGGAAGACTAGCTATCAACTAGAAAGCACAAAGACCTTAAATACGTAGTGACACGGCGTGGTAACCATGTTCTGTGACAAACCAAAGTATGCATATGTCACTAACGATGACCAAAAGAATTTCACAGTGTGTTGGGTGAATTGTTAAAATTACTCTCAAAACTCACTGGTAATGAGTTAAGTGATGATGAAATACAAAATCTTGACTTTCAGAAAAAAAAAATTGCATATGTTCAAAATGACCCAGTTACTCCTGCGAGGTATTTCTACTATCGTCGTTCTAGCTTCTTTAAAAATGTTTTCTTCACAAATGATGGATCTGTCGGATGTGTTGTTGATTATTTTGGAGTTGTTGAGTTTCAACATCGTGGTAGTCCTCATTGTCATGTTTTTTTATGGGTGGATGGGGCACCAAATCCAGATTCTTGCACGAAGAATGATCTTGTCTGTTTTGCGGATAAGTACGTATCCACAAATAGCAGCTTGCTTCCTGAGGAGTTATCAACCATACAAAGACACAAGTGCACCTTCAGGTGTCGAGAAAAGGGACGTAAAGGTAATGTTTTCGCATTTGGATTTCCTCATCCTCCTTTTCCCTCAACTGTAATTCTTTCGCCCTTTGAGGAGAGTGTTCCACAAAGTCAACGACGACAACATGAGAAAAACTTCACAAAGGTTATCGCACTCCTAAAAGGTACGACTGAAAATATCTCTTTTCATCAATTTCTCTCCCTTTTTGGTTTCTCCGACGTTGAATGTACCGAATGTGTTCATTCCAACATCAAGAGAGTAACCATGTTTCATAAAAGATGCCCAGTTGATTGCTTTATCAATCCTTTTAATAAAGATGTTTTAATGCTATGGAAGGCAAATATGGATATTCAATTGTGCATTCATCCATATGTTGTTGCAACTTATATTGTATCTTATATGTGCGAAGGAAATAAGGTTATGAGTCGCACTCTACGAAATGTAATGGATGTTCTTTCAAAGGGTGAACAACGCGAGAGTATCACATCAATCATCCACAAGGTTGGCAACTCCCTCATCCACAATCAAGAGGTGAGTGTTCAAGAAGCTGTAACATTACTCACCCCAATCCCACTTCGTTTTTCAAGTCGTAGTTTCACCTTCATCAATACGGGTTATCCAGAAGATCGTCTTTTGATGCTGAAACCACAAGATGAAAATAAAAGGCTGGATGACAATTCTTTAGATTTTAACATACAACATGTTGCAATTTCAAGGTATGAGAGACGTCCAGTGGAACTAGAGAATGTGTGTTTGGCTGATTTGATGAAAGAGTACAACTATGTGCCACATGCAAGAAGACCAGGTGATGAGATTGAGCCTTTGGAGTACGAAGGTGAGTTCGACAACATTGACGAAGAGGAAGATGACAATGAAGGTGAGCCAAACATCCAGGTTCGTAAAAGAAGATTACATACAAATTCAATGTATGATGACGTAAAAAATTGTCGACTTCGTGGTTGTTCAAAAATTATTCGGTTTGTAAATTTTTGACAACATCATATTGATTTGCAATACAAACAAGAAAAGGTTTTGTTATTCATTCCATTCAGGAAAGAAGCAGAACTTAAAGATGAGGTCATTTCTATGTTATATAATACAAATCTCCATATCATCAAAGAAAAGGCAGAATAATATTCACCAAGTACGTCAAATTGGGAAAGTATTTTAAAAGAAACGGATGCTTGTATTCGTGGTGAACATCACGAGGAGGAGAACGTTGAGACTTCGCATCAGGTATGTGAAGATTTTCCTCATTTGGTACCTTCTGTTTCTGAAACACACATGGAAGTAGGCCGACATATGGTTGTAGATAAAGCAAAGAGCACAGAAGAATACCTTCAAATGAACCGTTGTCTAAATAAGGAACAACGTGCAATTATTGACCATATTATGTTTGAAGTACGGCATGGTAAAGACCCTATTCGAATCTTCTTATCGGGCCCTGCGGGGGTTGGTAAGTCTACAGTAGTACAAGCATTGCATAAAAGATTAACTCTTTTTATAATAAAGCACCAAATTCTGATCTAATGAAACTTAAATTCTTGTGTCTAGCACCTACTGGTGTGGCTGCTTTCAATATTTGTCGATACACAATTCATCATGCAATGAAGCTATACATTCAAGAGCGAGGTCGTGATTATAAGCAAACATCAAGTGAAGAATGAAATACTTTTGATTTCAGAACTTGGAAGAGTTCAATTTGTCATTGTTGATGAAATTTCTATGGTGGGTAGTCACATTTTGTACTATCTTGATCAACGTCTTCGAGAAATAAAAGGTAATGACTCATGCTCATTTGGTGGGGTTCATGTCTTGGTTGTTGGGGATCTTTTCCAACTTAAACCAGTCCATGACGACATCCCTTTTTATCCATCATCGTCTTCGTTTAAAGTCTCCAAGGATGCCAAAAATACTCTATTTCCTTGGCCTCAATTCATGCTATGTGAATTGAATTCGATCATGAGACAACAAGACCAACACTTTGCACAAGCCCTGAATCGTCTTCGAGAAGACAATTGCACACCAGCTGACCATGAGTTTTTTGCACAACTTCGTTCGCCTAATGTAAGTAAGACAGAGTTTGCCACCTTTTTACACATATCTACGACAAATCCTAAGGTTGACCGTTACAATAGATCATTGTTTGATACCTCAAATCCTAGTGCTAGATGCGTCTTGAAGGCAAAGGATGCATGTTTGTCAGATGCTACTTTCCAACGATCGGATGGCCCTTTACCTCAAGTAGGTACCGACAGAAGGTATAGTGCAGGTTTGCATGGTGTGTTGCACTTGTATATTGGATGTTGTGTGCAAGTTATCATAAATGTTGATACCTCTGATGGTTTGGTGAATGGTGTCTCGGATTTTGTTCGAAGGGTCTCTATTAAAGACAGAGACATTGATGTCTTGTGGATTGAGTTCTCCAATGAAAGGGTGGGGAAAAATCGTAGAAAACAATACGCAAATAAGATGACAGTGGAGAAGATTCCCTGTCACCTTACTCCAATTTTTCGGGTAGAACGAACATTTTATGCGAAAGATGGATCAAACAACATAAAGATGTCCAGACTTCAATTTCCTATTGCTCATGCAAATGCAATCACTGTTCACAAAGCACATGGTTGCACATTGCATGAGTCAGCTGTCATTGACCTTTCAGATTACACACATCATATCTACTATGTTGCACTGAGTCGTTTCAGTGACTCAAGCTTGATTACCATGCAAAATTATGATTCAACAAAGATTGAAAGTTGTGAGGAGGTAAAGGGTGAAATGTCTCGTTTGCGGCAAGTTCCATAGAACTTGAGCATCACTCCTATATATGAAGTTATCAAATCATGTAAGTTTACAATATTCTACCAAAACATCATCTCTCTTACTGCTCATGTCAATGATTTATCGTGTCGCCCGGAATTGAAAGCTGTGGACATGATCTTATTCAATGAGACTCACCACCATGGTGATCCATCATCAGCTTTTGAATGGTATGATCCATTGTGTGTATCTTATACCGATCAAGGTAAGAGTGGAATTGTTTGTGCATCGCATCATATTTTACACTATGAGCATTTCACAAGTCATACCTTCTTTGACATGATCTCAACATCTTTGTCCATTCATCCCCTTGGAATTGTCCATCTCCTCATTGTGTACAGAAGACCAAATACACCATTAAAACCTTTTATAGAGCAAGTGAAGAGTTGGGTGAGAGATCATGCTTCCAATCTGGCCCTTATCATTGGAGATTTCGATGATGATATCTTGGATAAAGTCAGTCACATGTGGTCATTCTTCCCTGCTTATAGTTTCCGTCAACATGTGAACTTTCTAACCCATGAACTTGGATCGGGAATTGATCACGTGTGGTCAAATATTCCTGTCGAACATCTTCAAATGTACCGTCAAGAATCATAATATTTGGATCATTTTCCACTCTTGATAAGCTTTTCTTAGTCAAGTTATATTTCTTCTAAGTATTCCTACGTACAGTTAAACCTCCAACGGTCCCAAAAGATTTATCCAAGGTACGCTCAACAATCTTTTCCATGTGTACATGTATAGATTCATGTATGGGTGTGTATGTGATCATATGTATGGGTGTCCAAGCGTTTCATTGTGTGTATGTTCAAAAATTGTCTTCTGTGCAGGAGTGTATATATCATAAGTAGATATGATATACACCAGAAAGTTGTATCTATGGAAAACTCCATCCATGTGTTTCTTTATATCAAAAATCATATAGTTGTGTGTGTGTGTGTGTGTGTGTGTGTGTGCGTTTTCTTATACATGTTTATGTACATGGATGCATTATTATGTACACGGGTTCTATCTGGTATGCGTCTGTTCGTGTTCTTGTTCTATATACTTATT
>SZWC01001579.1:244690-261458 GCA_023375785.1 Penium margaritaceum | reverse complement strand
CCCCCCCCCCTTGTGCGAGCATGGGTTTGAAATTCAAACTCCGAAGATTCCTTCCACGTGGCAGATATGGATGATAGGACAAGGTGGCACTATGAAACATTAGCCAATGAAACCAAAGGATGCTGCCACCTCATCAATTTCGACAGTTGCAGTTTTATTATCTAAAATTCCCATACTTCGACATGTTTGACTTAAATATTTTTTTATGTTGATATTGGGTTTCTCATTCAAACTCAGGGTTCAGATGCATTTATAGCGGGTTACCGGTGAAAAAGTTGCCCCAGGGTTTGCGATTTGTAAAAGGGCTGACTGTTAAAATAGAAACTCTCGTTTAGTCGCTGGCCGTCGATCGTTCGGCCGTTGTTGATCGATCGACAATTGTCGATCGTTCGACCGTGGTCGATCGCTCGACCACTGTCGATCGTTTGACCGTGGTCGATCGCTCGACCACTGTCGGTCGTTCGACCGCCGTTGCAGGTCGATCGATCGACCGCCGTCAACCAGTCTTAATGCAAAAATGACCCACCAACGACTGAAAACATCAATGTGTGGCCAATGTGTCAAAAACGTTTCTTTTTATACCCCGTATGTCACAAATTATTCATATAAAAAATCAGATATCATTCCTTTGGTCATCAATAGGCATTTAATTGAATTCTTAAGGTATTTATCTTTCCTAAAGTGGAATGGATTGGTAGAGTTGAAAATTTCACCCCAATGCAAAGGTACCGGGGTGGCCGATGTGGCCGATGTGCCGAGGTGCACATCGATGTGCCGGGGTTCGGGATATGCTTCAACTCATCCATCATGCTGGAGGTGGACAAGTGACCTGCTGCTGTTGTGACAACCCGGACTGTCCACATTGAATTCTGGCGCATTTACACATATACCACATACGGAACCTCCTCCAGGATGGTGCTCTGTCACTACTGTTGCCACTGAATCTTTGCCTGCTGCGCCCGGACGTCAGCGATCATGCACGCCTGTGGACTCATCAACCTCTACAGTATCCGATGCTGTAGAGGCTGATGAGTCCGCCAGACCCTTGCTCTTTTCAATAGTGGGATTCATGCATGATGTGCCGGTCCTCTGCCTAGAATGGGATTATTTCAGTGTTTCATTTGACCCAGGGGGCTTACAAAATGAATGTGGAGCTGTGAAAAGCTGAAGATTGGGTGTCAGTTCCAGAAACATTCGACAAATTTTCCTCTTTGCCAGAGGGCATGGGAAACACGATAATGGGTGCTTAAGCCACTGCTCCCCCCCAATCCCCTCCCAAGAGATAGTGTGAAAGCGGTCAAAGTGCGGACAGTCCAGCACAACACAAGACAAGCCAACAGCTGGTGTTGTGGCTGTTGTGGCTGTTGTTGCTACTGCTACTACTCCTTTTGATGCTTTTTTTTTTTGTACGGTTGGCGGTGGAGGTAAGGCAAGGAGGGGTGGAGCTGCTTGCTATGGAGGGGAACCAAAAAGAAAGTTTTTGGAATGAAAATTTGACAATGTTTCTGGAGCAGATGTGACAATGGAAACAATTGATGTTTCAACCAAACAATCAGCTCAGTGTGGGTGATGACATCAACAATGCTTTGATGATGTCAACATGGGGGTCATCTAGATGGATTGAAGTTTCAGAGGATGATATGCGCTAAGGTGCTGAAGACAATGGTTGTGAAAAGTGCCAAAAAGCTCTTAACTTCATTTACTATATGTGTGAGCGTGTTGCCATTTCTTGGATGCTACAGGACACAAGACAAGGCGGGAATGGTAGCAATGGAAATCTTATGTGCAGGGCTTTCCAACAAGTCTTCACGTAAAAGAAAGTAAGGCAGGCACACTCCTACAAGTGCAGGGTAGTAGTAGCTGAGACGTTATTGAACCTTCTCTTAAGCTTCATAGAAGCTTCACAGAAGGCTCAGTAACATCTCTCACTGTAACAATTTCTAGAGAAGGTTGGAAAAAAATTTCTGCTGCCTTTTCTCCTATGGCTATTGCCGTGGCTGCTGTTGTTGGCTTACATTCCATGTCAGACACGCAGCGTCGTGATGGGTCCCCCTAGGACCTCAGCTACAGTTGTGCAATCCACTGCTGCTGCTGTTGTGTCTCTATTGCACAGTATTGCAAGAACTGTCTCACTGCTCTGATAGCATAAGAAATTACTTGGAAGTTTCCTAGCTTCCTAGCTTCCTCGCTTCCTACTTCTGACTTGGAAATTCTGTCCTAGTCAGCACACATGCTTTCAAGCAGGGCAGGCATGAGAAACGTAAGGATCTGGCTAGGGAGACAAGCATAGTCTATGAAGCAACCACATTGCAGAGAGAATTGGAAATTGAAAGAAACAAAGCAAACATAGGTGCTGTGGATGCCAGTCAGGCTGCGTGCCGTGGCAGGTGAGTATTCCCTAAAAACTGGCAGAAAACCACTGTTTTGGCCAATTCTTGGAGCACACACATCCACCTAGGACACCATATGATCCTATAGAAACCGGAATTTGGAGCTGGATGTAATGAATACACACACTCTCTAGTCTGAGTGAAACCAAAAATGCGGTAGGAACAGGTGGTACCATGGCAGGGACAGGTGAGGGAGTGGAAGAGGTGGGTGGCGGCACAGGCAAAGATGCTATTTTAGAGTGGTTGGAAGAAGAAGACGGCTATGAGACTAACGGCAGTGGTGTAGATATAGGTGCCAGTGCTGAGACAATCAGAAACAACTCATACAAGCTCCTGTCCTAATCAGAGGATTCGACTGGAATGGCTGCAAGAGTGACCTCCTTCCCCAACCAAAAGAGCGAGGCACATGCGTTAGCAGAGGCTAGATGGTCAAGATCACGCTCAAAGACAAACGTAAAGAACAGATAATCAAAATAATGACCGGTGGAATCTCTTAAACCGAGCAGACGGTCCCGGCTGGAATTTCTGCCTCCACAATGGTCCTTGGGAATCCCCACGGTAGCAACATAGCCCCAGACACGGGTGAGATGAGGTCAACGCGATGAATGGTCCAGCACTCATAGAGATGTGACATCATGAGGGAGGGTATCGTGAGGGACACAGTTCTACTCCCAAGTGATATAAGACATGGCCCCAAAGGCCAAAAGAGGAGAGAGACCAGACATTTAGAGAAGAGAGCAGATATCTTCAGTGACAGGGCGGATCCACCGTTCACAGGCACCATTTTGTTGGTGTGCGTATGGAGCAGAGGACTTCATGTGTACCCCAATAAAATGGTGCCTCTGAACGGTGGAACCGTACTCTCACTAACGATATCTGCTCTTCGTACATCTTTCTCTAGTGTACAAAATGACCCCGATTAAGCATACCTCAGACTGGAGGTATGATTAATCAGGGTCATTTTGTACACTGTCAGATGATAATTTTGTTCTGCATCATCATGCTGAAAGGTTACATGAAGTTTCTGACTTATGTTTTGTTTGGAGGGAGGGTGGCGGTGGGTGCGTAAGATGGATTATATGAGGTGATGGGTGAGAAATAAATGTACACCAATATGGATCAGATGCACAAGTGGAGGTGGGGGAGGATGGGAGGAGGGTGTGTTTGTGGAGAGTGTATGGAGGATTGTATGAGGTGATAGATGAAAAATGAATACAAGTGGAAAAACTTATGGTTCACATGTACAAATGGAGATGGAGGGAGAAGGGGGGAGGGGGGTGTGTATTTGGTGAGTGTATGGGGGAGTGTATGGGGTGATGGGTGGGGAATGAATGAAAGTGTAAAACTCTATGGATCAGATGTGTAAGTGGAGGTGGGAGGAGAAGGAGAGGAGGGGGATGTGTATGTGGTGAGTGTATGGAGGAGTGCATGGGGTGATGGGTGGAAAAAGAAAAAAAATGGTATAAAGCTATGGATCAGATGTGCAAGTGGAGGTGAGAGGAGAAATGCAGGATGGGGGATATGTGGTGAGTGTTTGGGAGAGTTCATGAAAATATAGGTGGAAAATAAATACAAGTGTACAATGGTATCTATACATGTGCAAGTGGAGGTTGAGGAGGATAGGGGGGTTGTGTATATGATGAGTCGATGGGGGAGGTTATGGGTTCATGGATGGAAAATGAGCACACGTGTACAATGCTATGAATGATATGTGTAAGTGGGGATAGAGGGAGAAGGGCGGGGTGTACGTGGTGAGTGTACGGATGAGTGTATGGGATGATGGGTGAGGCATGTTAGTTTCTATGCACATATATTGCTTGTGGCCGTGAGTGGGCAGGACACATTGGTCCCGGGAGTGGAGGTGACGCATCGTGAGCGCACGGCATCCCGAAGTTTCCTCACAACATTTTAGGATTCGTGCCCTTGTATCCCGTCTCCACCCTGGCCACGTGGCCGGTTAACTCTCCCTACTAGGCTGCTCTCACATGGTTGACCCGGTTTAGCAGCATTTTGATGCTACTCTTGACAAACCTAGATTAGTTCCTCGTTCAGAGACTTCTAGGACAACTATAGGCTTGTTTGTTGTTTGAGTGTGGTTAGGTGCCCTCGGGTTATCCGAGTTCGGAAACCCAACTTCGAGGGGGCGAGAGAGGGCTTTACCCTTGCACTTCGTGGGTCACCAGCAAGCCTCGCTTGCCGGCCATTAGGTGAGGATCGACTAGCGATCCTCACCCATAAGAGGGGGATCTCTCCTTACTTAGAAACTTGGGTTGTTTTTAGCATGGCCATCTGACATTTCTGACTCTAGCTTACTCCACAGAGCACCATTTTCCATGAAACAAGTTGCAATCTACTCCTTGAAGATCCTCATGGTATTGCAGCAGGTTCGCAAGCCTGATACGGACGTGTCGGTGAGGAAACCATCGAAGTAGGGGACGGCCAGATTTGTGCACGTGGAGGACCGCATGTGCATGGAGCCAAAGGCGGCTCCGGGGTGGGCATAGGGACGTCGAATACATCCCTAGGATGCCCCACAGACTGCGCATGAGGCGCTGAGGGGACGAAGCCTTTTGCGATGAGTGTTGTGGCCATGGGATGGCGGCACCAACCCGCTAGACACCCCAAGGGTCACCCAAACAGGGGGGACGGGCAAGGGAAGGGGCTGGGGGTCAGTTGCAAGTAGCCCAGCAGTCGTATTGGTGGGTTTTCCAGAGCCTAGGGCTCTCATCTGAAAACTAGGCCCAAAGTGGGCCCGGCAAATTACTGCCGAAATTTTGTTGATCGGCAAGAGGACCATCTAGTCAAGGCCAACACTCTAGATAGTAAGGATGTCGAATGCTGGAGGCAGTGTAGCTGGTGGGAGGGTCAAAGGAGCTCAAGGAGGTGAACCCTTGGCCGTGACCCTCACGGGCGCCGCTGTGGCGCAACTGGGACTAGGGTCTAAGGATATGTCACCGCCACAGCTGGGAATGAGGGACTTTCTACCCTGGAAGGACCTGTCCCTTGACTGGGCTGCAGAGCATGGCTTGGAGGTCTATTACCTCCAGCCGGCTCCCGACACTGCTGAAGCACAAATCCTCCTTCCCGCATTCAATACACTCCGCCGCGCGCTCCCGAACTCGCAGCCATACGCACTACGCGAGTACCGCTTTGGAGGAAGGGGAGCGGATCCGGCGGACTCCCGCACGGGAGACCCTTGACCGCATGAGGTGTGTAGGCACTTAACTACTTGGCAGGAGGAACAAGGCATGACCCTCATCGTTACCCTACAAGACAAACTGTGCAACCTCTTCCCCAAGCCCGGAGCACCGTCGCAGAATACTGGGATGATGCCATGGACATTCGGCGATGCCTACTGGGGCTCTGTGCGACATGCTCCATCTTGGAGTGGCTGGATCTCGTGCTGCTGCACCTGGGCGAACAGTAAAAAGACTTCCGCCGTGACATTTTCCACCGACATCCAGTGGCGGAGATCGAGGGTATTGATTTCTCCGTCATCTTTGCCCGAATCCGCAACTACAAGGACATTCTCAAAGGGGAAGCCCGCGATGCAGTGAGTGCCCCATTAGCTTATGTGCATCAGAGTTCTCAGACTGGTGCTGCACCATCCACCCATCTGACACACACACAGATTGGGAGAAGTGGCTTAGGAGGGAGAGGCCCCTCAGGCAGTGGAGGTGGCGGACGTGGATCGCAGAGATGCAGCTTCTGCAATCAGGCAGGGCACTTCTGGCGTCGGTGCCCCACACTACAAAGAAAGATGATGGAGAGGCAACAGCAGCAGCAACCTCAGTAGCGCCAGTGGCAGCAGCCGTAGCAACATCAGTAGCAGCGCCAGTGGTCGCAGCAGTAGCACCAGCAGCAACAACACTATCCGACAGCCAGTTGGAGCGGACCACAGAGTGTTGGGCACGGTGCCATTCCATCTGTAGTGGTCCCCTTTGGTGCGGCAACATTTGGACCAACCATGCAGCAGCTGTCCGCCTTACCATCGACAGCTGCACCACAGACCTATCATAATCCATACTACGTGCCGCCCTTCTCGAGTGTCGCCGCACCTGTACCGAAGTGGGCTCAGCGCGTCTACACAGAGACAGCCCAGGTCCAACTACCAACAGCTCCACCGCCAGGATTTGGATGGACGGCATCGCCAGTGCCTCAGCTTCCTGAGATGACTGCCATGACCCACTCCACCGTCACACCTCAGCAGCCAGGTCAGAGGCTAGGTCACACCCACGTCACCACGAGCCATGCCCTTCCCATGCATGAGTGGTTGTTTGACACCGCTGCATCACATCACATGTCCCCCCATCGTCAGCTGTTTGTTACATTACATGCTGCGCATGGTGTGGATGGCGTGCGAACCAGATCAGGGGAGATCCTGCATGTTGAGGGTGTGGGCACTGTTGCATTGCAGGCGCCGGAGGGTGTACTGTGGCTGACTGGTGTTCTGTATGTCCCGCGGCTGAAAGTGAATCTTTTGTCTGGTGGACAACTGGAAAAGCAAACAAACATGTCCACAGTAACGCGGAAGCAACGATGCATGCTTCGTGATGTTGCGGGCGAGTTGTTGGCTGATGGGCCCTTGCATGCTGACATGCTGTAACGGCTCACTCTCTTTCCCCTTGTACAGACACATTCCCGCCGACCGCAAGTACACATTGTGACAGTCAAGGACACGAAGCATACAGAGCTCATCCATCACCGACTGGCCCACATGCATACAGAAGCTGTCACAGGCATGTTGAAGCATGATTCTCCTCATGGAATTCGTCCAACGGATTGCACCCATGGTCTCAAGGATGGTGTATGTTTAGAGTGTCATGAAGGCAAAGCACACAGACCATCGTTCCCCAAGTCCCATAGTGATATCACAGCACCCCTTGCACTGGTTCATGCAGACCTCACCGGACCCATGCCTGTTCCCTTTCTCCAGTATGGCTCACGGTATGTTCTGACTCTCACAGATGATTACAGTCGCTTTCGTTGGGCCTTCTTACTGAAATCCAGGGCAGATGCTCAAAGAGCCATCGCGGAGTGGATAGCTCTAGCTGAACGACAGACGGGGTGTAAGCTCCTAGTACTGTGAACCGACAGGGGAGGGGAATTTCTGGGAACCCTGACCGCTGAACTCAAAGTCCTAGGTATCGAACATCAGACCACTGCACCATATACGCCACAACAGAACGGGGTTGCAGAACGGTGGCACAGAACATTAGGCGATGTACTTCGAACGCTACTCACCGAATCAGGTCTGACGTTCAACTTCTGGGAGGAGGCAGTTAAGTACGTCACTTGGGTGTGGAATTGTGTGCCGCAAGGTCCATTGCCAAAGGCTGTGACACCTTGGGAACGCTGGTTCAGGGAGAAGGCTGACCTGAGACCGGCGCGGGTGTGGGGAACCATGGCCTGCGTGTGGTTTTCTCAATCCCAACGCAAACACAAACTTAGTCCTCGTGGCCGTTGGTGTGTGTTTGTTGGGGTCTCTCACGCCTCAAAGGCATGGCGGTTTTGGGATCCCACGAACCATGCATTTGTTGAGAGCCGAGATGCGTCTTTCCTTAAACTCATGCCATACAAGGAGTTCTGCACGCTCCGAGAGGCTCTGCCAACGCCCCCTTCTCAGAACTGTCTCCAGTAAGTGAGTGTGCGTGTCTTTGTCCCCAGTCAAGCACAACAGTCTGGCAGACCAGTGCCACAAGACCTTGGTGCAGTCTCGCCTGTGCCTACGGATCTGCTCACACCTACAGATCTCGCGAGCAAGACCTCAGGCACTTCATCCGCCCCACCTGGACTAGAGCCCACGGAAAGGCAAACTGACACTGTGGTAGCATCAACGCAACCTGCTGAGTCCGTGCGGAGATCACTACGTTCTCTGCCTCGGGTTGACTACAGACAATTCTTTCACACAGTTGGAGTCAAAATCGAGGAGAGCTCACTGACTGAACCACTGACGTTAATAGAGGCGAGGAGGCACGTCGATGCTCCTGAGTGGGAGAAATCCGTGATGGCAGAGCTGAACGCTCTCCTGGACCATGGCGTGTACCAACTAGTGCCCTTGTCACCCGGAAGGAAAGCAATTGATGTGAAATTGGTGTTCAAACTGAAACGCAACCTGGTTGGCCTGATTGAAAAATATAAACCCAGACTGGTAGCCAAGAGGTTCCACCAAATACAAGGACAGGACTTTACTGACACCTACGTGCCTGTCAGGGAAATGGGACAGCCCGTGCATTGCTGGCAGTTGCGGCACGTGAGGATTGGGACATCCACAAAATGGATGTAAAAAATGCCTTTCTTAATGGACCTCTTGAAGAGGAACTGTACGTCAAACAATCGGAAGGTTTTAATGATGGCACCGACAGGGTGTGGTTACTGCTGAAAGCCCTCTATGGTCTCTAACAAGCCCCAAGGTGTTGGAATAAGGAAATCCAAAGCACACTGGAACATGGTGCTTTTACACAAAGCATCTGTGATCCCTCGTTGTTTCTGCGATGGGAGGATGGTGCACCAATCACTTTGCTTGTCTACGTGGATGACTTGTTGATCTTGTCTCCTTCATCCAGACTCATAGCACAAACCAAAGCACTGCTCACTGCGCACTACCGCATAGAGGATTTGGGTGAAGCACAAATTTTTTTTGGCATGACCATAGTCAGGAACAGACCAGCACGAACACTTGCACTGCATCAAGGACGGTTCATTACACACCTGACCACACGGTTTGAACACCTTGTGCAACATCTACCGCCACAGCATTCACCCATGAGCCCAGACGTCTATTCTCACCTGCTGGATGCACGGACAACGGACTATGGACTGGCAACTGATCCCACATTGTACCGACAGATCACGGGCAGCCTGTCATACTTGGCCACCACTACGCGATCGGATGGCTCGTGTGCTGTTAATGTGCTTGTCCAGTTCAGCCAACAACCATGTAGCACGCATCACAAGGCATTTCTCAAGCTTCTGCGTTATGTGCTGGACACGGCTGAGCTTGGACTAGTATTTGCTTCAGCTCAGGATCCAACGCTTGATGGCTATTGTGACAGCGATTATGCTCGCCATCATGCAGCCTGCAACTGTGGTGGTTACATGTTTCACGTATGGGGCACAGCTGTGTCATGGCGCAGTGCAAAGCAGTTGTGTGTGGCATGGAGCATTGCTGAAGCTGAGTACATGGCATTGGGCGAGGCGGCATGTGAGGGCATTTGGCTTGCACGCCTGTTGCAAGAATTGGGATTTGAGGTGCCTGCTGTGTCATTGTATAGCAACAACTCTGCTGCACGCCACATTGCTGCCAATGATGGTGTGCTGCATCCACGCACCAAGCATATCAACGCCGAATACCACTTTGTACGAGAAGCGGCTGAAGCTGGTGTCATCCAAGTTTGTGCCATAAGTGAGGAGGCGCAGTTAGCAGATTTCCTCACCAAAACCCTCCCTTCTCCTTCCCTCCTGTTTCAACTGCATAAATTGGGTTGCAAACCTGCCGCACTCCCATCCAAGGGGGCGTGTTAATTTCTCTGTACATATATTTCTTGTGGTCGTGAGTGCGCAGGACTCGTTGGTCCCAGGAGTGGAGGTGACGCATCGTGAGTGCACGGCATCCCGGAGTTTCCTCACAACATTCGGGGGTTTGTGCCCTTGTGTGCTCGTCTCCACCCTGGCGACGTCGCCTGTTAACTCTCCCTACTAGGCTGCTCTCACATGGTTGACCCGGTTTAGCAACATTTTGATGCTAGACCTAGATTAGTCCCTCGTTCAGAGACTTCTAGGACAACTATAGGCTTGTTTGTTGTTTGAGTGTGCTTAGGTGTCCTCAGTTTATCTGAGTTCGGAAACCCAACTTCGAGGGGGCGAGCGAGGGCTTTGCCCTCGTACTTCGTGGGTCGCCTGTGAACCTCGCTCATCGGCCGCTGGGTGAGGAACAACTAGCGATCCTCACCGGTAAGAATGAGGATCTCCCCTTACTTATACACTTGTGTTGTTTTTTGCATGGCCGTCCAATGTTTCTGACTCTAGCTTACTCCACAGTGCACCATTTTCCATGAAACAAGTTACAATCTACTCCTTAGAATATCCTCATGTACGTGGTGAGTGTACGGATGAGTGTATGGGGTGAGGCATGTAGAAAATTGTACATGCTCCATCCTTAGATTACATGTACAAGTGGAGGTGGGAGAGGAGGGGGGATGTGTATGTGGTGAGTGTATGGGAGAGTGTATAGGGTGATAGGCCAGGAATAAAAACATGTGTTCATTTCCACTTGCACATCTGATCCATAGCTTTGTACACTTGTGTTCATTTCCCACCCATCATCCCCTACACTCACCACATACACACCCTCTCCATCATCCCTCACCTCCACTTGCACATTTGATCCATAGCATTGTACATTTGTGTTCATCTCCCACCCATCATCACATAGACTACCCCATACACTCAGCACATACATCCCCCCATCCCCCCTCTTGCTCCCCCTACCTCTACTTGCACATCTGGTCTATAATTGGATCATGTATATGAATCTGATGTACAAGTGGGGTTGAGGGGAGAAGAGAGGAGGGTTATGTCTATGGTGAGTGTATGAGAGAGTGTATGGGGTGATGGATGAGAAATGAACAAAATTGTACAAAGTTATGTACTAGATGTACAAGGAAAATCATGTGGAAGCTTCCTAGCACTGGTGCTACTGACCTCACAACTTAGTCCTACTCATTGCTCACGGTGTCAAGCATGGAAGGATCAAGATAAGGAGATAAGCATACTCTTAAAACAACCAATTTGCACAAAGAAATGGCGATTGAGAATAACAATGTCAATAATTGCCACGGGTGCCAGCCAGGCTGCTTGTTGCAGTTTTTTTCCATAAGCATGTACACAGCTGAATGGCCACAGTCTGCTGTACACACAGACAAAAATGGCTTACATCACAATGCATGAGAGCAGAGCCAGAATGAAAATAATTTTGTTGACGACGAATGACACCGCATGAACAAGTGAAGACAATTACTGGTTTTCTTGTGGTAAAAATGATGCATTCGTCACTCCTTTTCCCGGGATACCTCAAGAGATGATCAAAGTACCCTGCTCCCAAAATTATTTGCAAACTAATTAATTACCCAGCTGTTCGACCCTGAGACATGATTAGGTTCTGTTTTGTTTACACGTGTGCAGACATTTCTTGCTTTGTCCCCAAAAATACATGGAAGGAATCGCTCGGTTCTTAGCTCAAAACTCGGCGGACCTCTTGATTACTGCTGCAAACTGCGAACCGTGACAGCAAGGGGAGAGGAGAGGGTCGGTGGGTGGTTGGGTCTTCGACACTGAAGTTTGAGCATTTGAGTTTGGTTGGCGAGGTTGAGAGTTGCGGTGACGGCTGCATTCAACCACAAATCACTAGGGAGATTTATAAAATAATAAAGACCATACAAGTGGACCAGAGTTTGGAACTGTACAAAAACTTGTTTCTATTTATTTGAAATATATTTAAAAAAAACTCCTTCCAGAAGGACCATGTGAATTACTCTAGGAGTAGGGTACATCTTGTTGATAAGAATATGGTTATGTGATGTGATCATCCAGCACGAAGGCACGGATGTCGAGATTGATCACATCTCGGAATCAGAATATCTTGAAGTTTCAAAATCTTTACTTAATTTTGGACTTTGAGACAAGATCGAGATTGTCTCAAAACAGTTTGAGATGAGACAGATATCTGGAAAACACAATTTTTTAGATGAGATTGATCTCGTCTTGTCTCATCTTGAACTTGTGCAACTACATATCAGACCAAGTGAGATATCTTGTCACGCGTGGACCCAAAGAGAATCTTGACGTGTTAGGCCCAAGAGAATCTTGACTATATTCTTGAATCGTCAGTAGTTTGTTGTATTGTTCACTTTTGGTTGATGTGTCACCAACACCTAGCCTCATTCCACATCCACCACACTGATGCAGGTGATTGATCAAAGGGAGTCCTTGCTAGCAGTTGCTCCATCATCAAGGGAGACATCATCTTAGCTGTAAATGTTTTTGTCGATTTAACCTCATGACAAGTGGAAGAGGGAAACACCAACATTTTTGCTCTTCTAGTAGCGTACAGCAATTTGACAGTCACGTGTTCAGACTCATGATGTTTTATTAGAACTGTTGGTTTGGTGTCATCAGAGTGGATGAACGGATGATTCCCAGGACGGGTGCTACCAGAGTCATGTCCTACAATCAGGCTCACATGCATTTTCCATCAGTATGTGGATTGGTATGAGTCCCCTTGCTCTCAAGGCCATCAAACGACAGCGACCTTGCTGCTCGCTTGCTGATGCCTTGTTCGCCAACACCTACCACCTCGTTGCTTTGTTACTTCTTGACTTCTCAATTTCTAACTTGTAACTTTTGTGAGTCTTCCATGGCGTGTCTTCATCCCCACTCTCTTGTGTGCTAGCCTACTTTGCATCTGTAGTCCAACAGGCTTACCCAATGGTATCAGAGTACCCCCCATGGGAGTAGGACGGTGAATGCATGCACAATCCACATATTTTGGGCCAAGATCTTGGCTGCCATTCTTGGCGCCATACCTCAAGCTCTTTGTCCTACGCTGCTCTTTCCTAAGTGGAAAAGGAAGGCGGTCAACCAGCCTGCCACCTGTGGATAGCCCCTCTCACCGCTCTTATCTTGAGCCACAATAGGACTCGATCTTTGTCTTTCCGGATAGCCCTAATGACAGCGGGCCGAGTGGCCACCACGCATCACTTGGCTGGCATCCGCATTGGCGCTAGCCACACATTTACTACATAGCAACCACCATTCTTGACGGCAATCTCTCAGCAGCCGCTACTCTTGGCTGTATTCTCATAGCAACTGAACAGTGGTTGTAGCGACATGAGCCGAGTTGCAGCTGTCACCAACCTGCAACAAGCAACCTTCGACAGCGACAGCCCACAACATCAAGCTAGCAGCGATAACAATGATAAGCAGCAGCAGCATCAGTACAACAGCAGTGGCAGTGAACTACAGCAGGAGCAATAGGTGCAGTAGCCATCATCAGCAGTCATCTGAAGCAACAACGAGAGCTAGCAGCAGGACCACCATTGGAAGCATCGTAAAGGAATAGCAGCATGTAATACCAAGAAAAAAAACTATAGCAGCGCAGCAACAATAGTAGTAGCAGCATCGAAGTAGCAGTTGCGGGCTGCATCACCAGCAGTGGTAGAAACAGATAGCAGCAGCAGGTTGCAGAAGTAACCACAACTTCAGCAGCATAGTAGAAAGAGTACCAGTAGTTGTTGCAAGCTGCAGCACTAGTCACAACAGCAACATCTGGCAGAAGCAGGCTGCAACAGCAGCCATAGTTGTAGTAGTGCAGAAGCATTGATAGTAGTAGTGTAGAAGCATTAATAGTAGTAGTGCAGCAGCAACAGCTGCAGGTTTCAATAGAAACAACGGCAGCAATAGGTTGTAGCAAGCTGTTGTAATAGTAAGAGTTGTAGCAGTGCAGCAACAATAGAAAGAACAGTGCAGCAGTATTTGCTACGGGCTGTAGCAGCAGCAGTAGTAGCGCAGCAACAACAACAGCTAGCTATAGTATCATCAACAGCACTTAATATGGCTACGCAACTGCTACCTACATAGCTGTGTGCCTGCGCAATGTAACCTAGTAGTGTTGCATCTCCTTGTTTTCAGCATGCCTCTAACTTCCATAGCTGGAAGAGCACCACCTTGATGGTTCTTACAGCTACGCTAGCTCACTCAAAAGCTTCCATGGCTACTACGAGGACCGTCAGGCATGTCAGCGCTTCGCCTGATGCTCCCGTGCCCGGGGCCGCCTCAACATCATCATCGTGGACAGCTCACCTAAACCCGGTAGGATCAATTCATCCACACACCTTAGGGGGAGCAAGGTCATTCAGCAACCGCACAAAATTGGTGAGGTGGACTTCATTGGAGCTTATATGTATGCTGCACTTTGTTTGTATACCGTTGACATTGCACCCCAGCTGACAAGGGCTACCTCAGCTGTCGTAGATGTTGCTGCAACAACAGTCGCCACATGTGCAGTTGTAGCTAGAGCATTGCGCGTGCCTACCTTCACATCAGCAAACTGTGGTTCTGAGGCCTATACCGAGGCCCTAAACACAATTTGACCTGTTACTATTTAAAGTGAAGATATCGGCACATAAATCGTTGCAGCCATATCCGCTATACCATCTACAACATCATTTACAACATATGCCACAACAACAACCACTTCTGTCATCCACACCTCTACAGCACCGGCCGTCACTAGCCTTGTCACAACTATTGTATCTATAGCGGTCGTCTCCACCACCTTAGGTGCAGCACTTATTACCACTGCCCTTGCCCTAGTGGTCCCAAGTGTATCTACGACGTCAGTCCTCTCTGCTACTGCAGCTCCTATTTTCCCACTGTTCCTCGTATTTCTATGCTTCCTCTCACCTCCTACTGCCTTGTGATGGTCTCCTTTGTATACATCTCTTCTGCTGGTGCTCTGACTTTCCTCCCTCTCTCTCTCTCTCTCTCTCTCTCTCTCTCTCTCTGGTCATTTATGGTCAATCACCTCTGAAAAATACACTCTTCATACAGTGTACATGTCAAATGTAAGCCTCTGGAAATTTCATGGTGCCTTTATGNTGCAGCTCCTATTTTCCCACTGTTCCTCGTATTTCTATGCTTCCTCTCACCTCCTACTGCCTTGTGATGGTCTCCTTTGTATACATCTCTTCTGCTGGTGCTCTGACTTTCCTCCCTCTCTCTCTCTCTCTCTCTCTCTCTCTCTGGTCATTTATGGTCAATCACCTCTGAAAAATACACTCTTCATACAGTGTACATGTCAAATGTAAGCCTCTGGAAATTTCATGGTGCCTTTATGGAAATTACGCTGCAATTCACTTTACTATGCATGTTCATACATAATAGCATGTAATTGTATGCCTTAACATGCTCAAGTTCTTGGAAGGCTGGTAATGAAAATGTAAAAACTCATTAAAAACCATGCTTTCTTTTTCCACAACTACATTTTGCAGTTCCCTTAAACAGACGTACATTTGTCCTTATACCTTAAAAATGCTACTACTGTAAAGAATCAGAACGTCTATTCCTGAACGCGGAACTATGCAGAGACACAATTGACACCATGTTAATTTCGGGGTTAAGGGTTTTAAATTTTCTCTTTCCCAGGCTCCTGCTGGGCCCCGTGGTATTTGGGAAGGGGGGGAGATCTCCGGCTCCCATGTTGCCCCCTCCCCCAAAGGATAAAGTGTATTGGGAGAGTATCTATGGTAACTGTATCTGATGGACACGTGAAAAATACACTAAGTGCATAGTAGACTTAGTGTACTGAAGTAACGGTTGTGCAATACATAACTCAGCTACACAACCCCAATACACTCGTTGCTTGTGGGGGGGGGGGGGTGGGAGATGGCGTACCGACTATGTGGTTACCAATGTGCAATATGATTTCTGCACATACGGATGTCATCGACTAGTCGACGGTCATCGATCGTCGATCGTCATCTATGTTTAGACGATCGAATTTTACATTGTCGATCATCGATCGTCATAGATCGACGGTCGACGAGTGTTTTTGACATCTTCTCAAAATACACTGTATGTATTTTTCACGTGTCCATCAGATACACTTACCATAGACACTCCCCCAATACACTTTATCATTTTGGGAGGAAGGGGGATCTCCTGCTCCCATGTTGTCCCCCAAAAGGGTAAAGTGTATTGGGGGAGTGTATACAGTAAGTGTATATGACGGACAGGTGAAAAACACGCAAAGTGTGTAGTACGCTTAGTGTATTCAAGTAACGGTTGTACAATACACAACCCAGCTACACAACCCCAATACACTCGTCGCTTCTGGGGGGTGGGGAGATGGGGTCCCGACTATGTGGTTACCAATGTGCAATATGTTTTCCGCACATATGGATGTCATTGACTAGTTGACAATTGTCGATCTTCAATTGTCATCTATGTATAGACGATCGAATCGTACATCGTCGATCTTCGATCGTCATAGATCGACGGTCAATGAGTGTTTTTTGGCATCTTCTCAAAATACACTTTGTGTATTTTTCACGTGTCCGTCAGATACACTTACCATAGACACTCCCCCAATACATTTCACCCTTTTGGGGTGGGGGAGGGGGGGGGAGATCTCTGACTCCCATGTTGTCCCCTCCCCAAACAGGTTAAGTGTACTAGGAGAGTGTATATGATGTGTGTATCCGACGGACATGTGAAAAATACGCTAAGTGTATAGTACACTTAGTATATTCAAGTAACGGTTTTACAATACACAACCCAGGTACACAACCCCAATACACTCGTTGCTTCTGGAAGGGGGG
>SZWC01001579.1:205471-230958 GCA_023375785.1 Penium margaritaceum | reverse complement strand
CACCACCGCCACCACCACCACCACCACCACCACCACCACCACCACCACCACCTGTTATGCCAGAAGCACCTGCAGAGACAGCAGCACCTGCAGCCACAGCAGCATTAGGACAGGCAGCACGCGCAGCCTTACTGTCGTTGGTACTCTCTACGGTCCCAAAGAATCTGACAGAATCTTCTGCCTTGGTGTCAGTGGAGCCATCGCCTGCGCACACGGAAGCACTGCGCTCACGAGTAGAAGGTGAACTTGCCTTCACAGCAAACTCTTCCGCTGCAGTGCCATCCTTGTGGCCACCCCTCGAGTGGGCAAGCACAACGACGGAAGCAGCACCAGCAGGAGGAGGAGGCACAGGGGCTGGAGCAGAACTGGAGGCAGCAGGAGCTGCTGCTGCTCCTGCAGCAACAGCAGCGCCTTGAGAAGCAGCAACACTTCCTTCCACTGCTTTCTCTACAGCCTTTGCTGACAGCATATTCTCATCGCTCTTGGAGCAAGCGGAGACTCCTGCAGGATCAGGCGAGAGTGGGGTAGACCCTCTGACAGCCCTGCTCGTCTCACCTACAGCTGCAGCTGCCCCATCGCCTGACAAGGAGGGTGCTGCTGTTTGCTGAGGTATGCCAGCACAAGCCTTCTTTCCTGCCCTGGATTGCTTCGCCGTAGTCGCTCCTGCTGCTGCTGCTGCTGCTGCTGCTCCTGCTGCAGATGCTCCCCCTTCTCCTCCTGTTCCTGCTGTGATTGGTGACGATTCCGCTGTAGGTGCAGCAGCAACGGCTGATGGCTTAGTCAGTGGAGCGGGTGACACCACCCCCGCAGGTACAGCAGGGGCAGCGGCAGTCGCGTTGGGGTGTGCCGGTGGTTCCACGGCGCCATGCTGCTTCTGTGCGCATTCACTTCCATCCCCTGCAATATTCGGCAAAGATCTTGGTGTTGCTCTGGCGCTAGCATGAGAGCCACGGCCAGCTGCAGGAGCTGAGGGCAACCGCTCCTTAGGTGGCGACTGCGCCAGGGCTGACGACTGCGCCAGGGCTGACGACTGCGCCAGGGCTGACGACTGCGCCAGGGCTGACGACTGCGCCAGGGCTGGTAATCGCGCCGGACCTTGTGGTTGCAACCGCTCTGGAGGCGGCGACCTCTCCGGATGTGAAGATGGCGCTGGAAGTGGTGGCTGCATTCGGGGCAGCCCCGGCACGAGAACCAGGGACGACCCTGGAGACAGCGACGAAGCTGGAAGCGGCGACGAATGTGGAGACAATGGCGATGCCTCTGGTTCGGAGGGAAGATCTGACGCCCGCACCCGATGCTCCACCGGCGCTACCCTCACGTCGGGATGGGAAGCTGGCCCTTCTCCAGCGGCGGAATGGAATGGCAGTGGTGACGACGATGGGGACAGAGCCGTTGCTGCTGCCCTCCCAGGTTCTGACAGCCGCAAAGGCGCTGGGCCAACTGGGGTGGCTGGGTCAGGCTCTCCTGCAGCTGCTTTGGCCGTGGCCAAGAGCACAGGTGACCTGGGTTCCTCCGCTTCGCCTTGTGCATCTCCTGTGCCTTCTACTAATGGCACGGCGTGGTCCATTGGAGATGTCCGCGGCTGCGCTTCTGCTGAAGCTGCCGTTGCCGTCGCCGTCGTTGCAGCCGCCGCCACCTCTGCTGCTGCAGCTTCTGCTGGACCCTCTGCTACTGATGATGACATATCCAAGTTGAGACAAGACTCCTCGGCCTTGTGCCTTGCTGCTGCCGGCGCCAAAGTAATCCTAACATCCACTGCTGCAGCGACGCCATCGTCCATGGATGATCGTGCGCGACCTGCTGCGACGCCATCGGCCACTTCCGACGCTCGCGGTGCCTCTGTGCCCGCTGCTGCTAGTGCTGCTGCTGTTTCCACCTCTGCAAGTGGCAGTGTTGAGTCCGCATCAAGACCTGCATGGTCGCCGGCATCGGCAGCACAGAGAGAAGCGGCAACTTCCAGCAGGGCAGCAGCGGCTGTCGCATCGGCCAGATCCAAATCCTCCTCCTCTGCCCTCTCGTCTGCTATTGCCTCTGCTGGCTCCTGTGCCGTTGCGCCTGCTGTCTCCTCTTCTGTCACCGCTCCTACGTTTCCTTCTGTTTCCTCTGCTTTCGCCGCAGCGGCCCCCCCGGCTGACCCTTCCACTGTCCCCTCTGCTAGCCCCTCTGCTGTGGTTTCTCTTGTCTCCTCTGCTGCCTCCCCCCAAGCTGCCTCCCCTGCCCTCTCCCCTGCTGCCTCCTCTGTCTTCTTCCATTCTGTCCAAACCGCTGCCTCCCCTCCTGCCTCCACTTCCCGCTCACTCTTCACTCTCACGACTCTGCGCTTGTGCGACGTGCGCCCTCGCTTCCTCCTCTCCACTTTGAGTCCATCCATGGGGAACCCCTCTACTGCATCAGCGTCATCGCTCTCACCGCCGCTGCTCAAACGCCTTGCCTTCTCGTCAACAGCCTCAGGAGCAACGGCAGCGGAAGCAGCAGCAGCAGCAGCAGCAGCAAGCGCAGCAGAAGCTCCTGCTGCTGTACTGCAGACCCCACCCTCCTCGTCACTGCTGCCCTCGTCTGGCTGTTTCCTTGGCTTTGACTCAAACACCGGATCCCCACGGTGCACACTGCGACCGTGAGAAGGCGGAAAGGGGGAACGTGTGTGCTGCGGCAACTTGCCGTCTTGCTCTGCCGGTGGAACCTTGCCTCGCAGACTTGCTGCCACCGACACACCCTTGCCGGCACCGTCTTCTGCGTCGCCCAACGCGTTGGAACGCCGCTTGCTGCCGAAATGTTCGCGATCCTGGACTGCCTTCACCTCCCCCTTGCTAGCTGGCCTTGACTTTTCGTCATCCCCTCTCACAATCAGTTCGCCATCTTCCTCCTCCTCCTCCTCCTGGTTGCCGTCCTCCACCTTGAACTGTCGCTCCGTCCCAAGGTGCTTCCAGGTACGGGCAGCGCCAGCTGGTGGCACGGGCAACGGCAGCGACACTTTAACCTTGCCTCCAGATCCATGCTCAAACAAGGGAGCCGGTCCTTTGTGCCAACCCCTCAAATGCTGATCGCCCTCATCCCTGCTCGCACTCCTCCTTGCTCTCTTATTCCTCCTCTCGCTCGTCCTCCTCCCCTTCCCTTCGGTCATCCTGGCCAGAACCCGTCCCCCAATCTTGTAGTCCTCGTCGTCCTCATCCTCGTCGTCACTCTCCTCCTCCGAGCTGTCATCACGAGAGGTGGGCACAGCCGCAAACAACTGCAGCGACCCACCACAGCTCTTCTCCTGGCCAACAGCGTCGCGGTTCGTGACACAGGGCGAACCACCTCTGCCACCAGAGGAGCCCTTGCGTGCTGTCCCATCCTTGGCCCCGTCATCCCCCTGACCGGTCCCACTGTCCTTGCTCCTGGCCTCACCGTGCCCAGGGGAAGAAGCAGCATCGGTTGCACACCCCACCCGCCTCCTCTCCTCCACCTCCTGAACCAAAACGGACGCCTTCCTTGTACCTTCCCATAATACTAACAGTGGGAGACCGTCGCTGGCACGCTCCCTACTGCTGACATCACCAGCTCCAATGCTACCATCACCTCGACCGCCACCAGCAGCACTGCCACTGCCACCGTCCCCGTAAGCAGGAATGACACCGCTGCCACTGCCTCCACTGCCCATGTTGCCGCTGGCCTGCTCCCGCCCCTCCTTGTCCTTATCCTTTGGCCCATGCCGTTGCTTGTGCAGCACCTCTGTGGTTGCCTTTGTGGGAGCTGCCGCAGCAAGCTTCTGTTTAGCGTCTATCGTTGCAGCAGGCTTCTGCTTAGCATCTACTATCACAGCAGGCTTCGGCTTGGAATCTACAATCGCAGCAAGCTTCTGCTTAGAATCAACCGACGCAGCAGGCTTCTGCTTAGCATCTGCTGTCGCAGCAGGGGAGCTGAGAGGCGAATGGATGCCACCTACAATGCCAGCAGGAGCAGCATTGGTTGTGGCGGCAGTGGCGGCAGCAGGAGAGGTGGCAACGTCAGCGGCAGCGGCACCGGCATCACTAGTCAGGACAGGGCTTTTCGCCCTCACCACAACTTGATGCCTTGTCCGCCCGTTGGCTTTCGCAGCCTCGTGCTTTGCCCTGTCGTCTGCAGACTTCTCACTGCTTCCCCTGTCTTTCCCTCGTGTGTTCTTGCCCTGCCGCCCATTCTCCCCTGTCGTGCACACGGGAGACGCTACGAGCGAGCGTGGCTCACTAAACCCTCCCTTCTCCCGCTTCCCTGCCCTCTCCTCTTCTAGGATCTGCTTCACAGACGGTGTTCCAAGGGAAGATGGAGACGGTGAGTGATGTGTTCTGGCATGGCTGACAGATGGAGAAGAAGCCCTGGCGCTGCCCTTGCTCTTGTGGCGGCCGTGCGGTGGGGTGCTGCCATCGGCACCGCTTGCGGCAGTGGCGGAGGCATGCCGTGGCACTGGCCGTGTTGCCTCCATGACGGCCGCCATACGAGCTGTCTTTATGCGCTTTGTAGGCCGAGGCATCTGTTGCTGAAGGTGCTGGTGCTGGAGCTGTGCCTCCTTTGTACTCTGCTGCTGCTGTGCTCCATCATGGTGCTGCTGTGCTTGCTGCTGCTGCTGCTGTTGTGCTTCAATCTGCTCCTGCTGCTGCTGCTTATGCTGCTGCTGCTGCTGCTGCTGCTGCTGCTGCTGCTGCTGCTGCTGCTGCAGCAATGGCTGCTCCTGGTTTGGTGGAACACGCTGTTCCTTTGAAGGTTTCAGTCTGTTGTCCAGTTGTTGCATGTGGTGCTGCTGCTGCTGATGCTTCCACAACTTCCGTTCATCCTCTGAGAGTTTCGCCATCTCGACTCCAGCAGCATCTGCACTCCCAGCCGGGATGGCAGACGCTGCAGTAGCAGCAGCACCACCACAACCGGTAGGACAAGCAGCATCCACCTCAAATGCTGGAGCATCATCCACAGCCTGTACCTCCGGCAGGCCTGCAACCTCATCTCCCCGCGCGTGACGCTTGAGAGGAGGAGCATCCTGTTGCTTGAGAGGAGGACCATCATGTTGCTTGGAAGGAACAGCTTCGTGTTGTTTGAGCGGAAGAGGCTCATGTTGCATCGCAGCACCGCCGATGCCGCTGCTTGGCTGCTTCTCGCCGTGCCTCTCCCTTCCTTCCAATGCCTTCTCTCTCGCAACGCTGTCCTTCCCTGTTCCATCTCGCCTTTGGGCTGGCCCAAGTCCCTCCTCGTCCGCATCAATCTCCCCTTCTTCCTGATCCCCATTCCCGTCTCTCCGGAGTTCAACCTGCCTTCGCTCGGAGCACAACCCCTTTCCCGTCTTGTCCACCTCCTCCTTTCCAGCCTCCACAACCACTTCCTGCGAAGCTTCGGCCACTGCGGCTCTGGCCAGAACGGAAACCCCCTCGGCGCTCGTCGAGTTCCTCTCTACGCGCATCCCACTCTTGTTCTTGCTACCCTCACCTGCAACCATTCCTCTCTCGTCCTCCGTGTGTGTGCCCGATGAACCATCTGCAGCAGGAGCAGCACATGCTGCTGCTGTAGGTGCTGCTGCTACTTCTGCTGCTGCTGCTGCTGCAGTTGCGGTTGAGGCTGCACAAGCACCAGCTGCCACACCTGACAGCGGAGGAACGTGGGTGGAGCCCACCGCCTGTTTCAATGTGCCAATCTCAGCCGCTTCCTTTGTGGCAGTCTTGGCCTGTGTTGCAGCCTCAATATTTGCCTGTGTGGCAGCCTCAGTCCTTGTCTGTGGGGCAGCCTCAGACTTGGCCTGTGGGGCAGGCTTTGTCTTGGCCTGCATGCCAGACTCTGTCTTGGTCTGCATGCCACAGTCGGTCGTTGACAGTGTAACAGACTCGGCCTTTGTCTGTGCCTCAGCAGCTGCCGAGATGTTCTGTGCAGCGTCGGAGCCTGCAGCTTCCTTGGCGGGAGAGAGGAGGAGCTCTCCTGCAGCAACCCCCCCTCCCAGAGTGCCAGGGCGTGGCACAGCATTGCTGACGACCTCTGACTTTGGCCCTTGTACCATGCCTGTACCAGCAACAGCAGAAGCAGAAGAAGCAGAAGAAGCAGAAGAAGAGGCAGCAGCCGCAGAAGCAGAGGCGGCCTCAGCCTCTGCTAGCGTGGCAAGCATGCCCATCAAACAACCCGCCGCAACATCCTCACCGCCCTCAACTGCCCTCATGCCCCCATCATCTCCTACCATCTTGACCCCGATGCTCCTTCCTTGTTCTCCGGCATTCTCAGCACCCTCTGCAGTCACAGCGACCAGCCTTCGTCCTGCTGCTGCTCCCGACCCACGAGCATCCCCACAATCGGCCGGGCCGCCGACCTCTGTCCGATCCTCCACCATTGCCCAATCCCTCGCGCTTGTCAACTCCCGCCTTTCCAGTGGTCGGTCACGCTCTTCTCCCAACGTCTTGCTTTCATTCTCGGTGGGTGTACCTGCTCGCACACCACCCGTCTCCACCTCGTCCGTCCAACTTTCCCCCGCCTCCCTCCCAACCACACCACAGCGCTTCGCATCGCTCTTCTTCTGCACGGCCTCTCTTCCATCGGCGGAATCGATGTCTGCCTTCCCTTCCGAGGCATTCTCGTTCCCTTCGGCACGCTTGCCGCGCACTGTGCAGCCCGCCCCGTGCTCATTGCTCTCTCGTCCGCTCGTGTTCCCGACCCCACTCTTCATCCCTGCCTTGCCAGACGAAACAGAGCTCGTCTTCTGGCACACCTCACCAGAGTTCACACGGGGTGCATCCATCACAGCTCCTAATCCTGCTGCTGCAGAGTCCACTGCCTTGAAGGCGTTCCTGCCTGTGTCCTTCCCTTCGCCCACCAACAACGCCGTTACGGAAACCAAATCACTCTTATCTCCACCGGCACCCTCCTTCCCTCCACAGCCCCCCTCCCTGCTCCACTCCCCGTCTTCTTCTTCCCGCCTGGACTCCTGCCTTCTTTTCAACTCTCCGCTTCCCACACTCGCTGCCGCATCCTCAACCACCTTGCCCACTGATACGGTGTCCGTCCCCCTCTCGGCAAAACCAATCCTTTCCACACTCTCTGCCTCACGTTTCTCCACAGTTCCCTCGCCGTCCACAGCTCCCTTCTTCCCCAACAACGCCTCCTTGGAGAGTTCAACCCTGTCGCCACTATGGTCATGCACGACAACAGATGCCTTTGACCCATCATCCGCCGCCATCTGCACACCTTCCACCTTTTGCCCTTCACCGCAGGCCTCTCTCAACTGCATACCGCGACTCGCCAGAGTCGCGCCGCAGGCCAGCACCTCCACAGATGTCGTCTGCTTCTTCCCTACCACTGCACAGGAGCCTCTTTCCTCCTCCTTCCCTTTCAAAACAGCCACACGCCCCTCCTCCTTCTCATTCAAGCGGCCCGAGACACCACCACAATCGTCCTCCCTATTTAAACCACCCCCCTTGGCCACACCACTCCCCTCCCTCTCCACATCTTCGTCCACCACAATATCCCCAGTAGCTCCGGACCCCTCTCTGCCCTCCAAATGGATGCCCCCTCCTGCCTCCCAGCCGCTGCTACCACCGTTACCCCTGTCACGGCAGCTGCCGCCACTCCGGCTTTCCTCACGAGTGCCATCCCTTCCAACAGTGGGCAAATCGCAACTGTCCACGCCATCCTTCGCCAGGTCCCTCCTCTCAAGCAGGCGCCCATCCCCCTTTGCCCCATGTGCAGCACTCCCATTCGCCTCCCCCACACAGCCACCATCGCCCCTCCCTGACTTCGACGCCACAGGGCCATCTGAAGGAGGAGGAGGAGGAGGAGGAGGAGGAGGAGGCAGCAAACCCTCACTGCCTGCACCGCCTAACACACTCTTTGCCGTCACCTGTCGCAAATCCATGTCCCTTCCACCGCCACTTTCCCCTCCCTTAAGTGCACCATGGTAGGCCATCCCCTCGCTCAAAAGTCCCCTTGCTTCGCCCTTACCACCTGGGTGCGCAACAAGCTCGGGCAGAGGTTCAACCTTCTCAACCACTCTGCTCTCTTTCTGACTGGCATCAGCCTTGGTGGCGCTTTGGCTCTCAATCTCAACCTCCCCCTCCTCCACCTGTGGGCCCGAATGACCCTTGCCCTTCTCCCCCACACTCGAAATCCCCCCACCCTCAGCCCTGCCCCAGCCCTCCCTCTCCCCACCCTCCGTTTTTCCCTCGCCAGGATCGCAAGTGTCCCCCACTTCATTGCCCTTGTCCCCATCTCCCCTTGCTGTTCCGGCACTTGAGGCAACGTCCTTACCGCCATCATTTGCAGTCATATGACGTCCTCCTCCTCCTCCTCCTCCTCCTCCTCCTCCACTGCTCGACGCGTCTCCCACAGGCCTTTCCCCTTCGACCCTGGCGACCACCTCCGAAGTGTCCATGCTCCGTTGCAATGCAAGTACTTGCGCAGAATCCTTGTTGCTCTTCTGCTGTGTCTGCTCCTCTTCCTCCTCCTCCTCCTCCTCCCCCTCCTCCTCCTCCTCCTCTGCCCGTCCGCTACCTCGATGCTCCTTGCCCTCCTGCTCCTTTGCCTCCTTGGTCCCCTGCCTTGCTTTCCAATATGTTCCCTTAATTCCCTCCTCTTTCTTCTCCACTTCATTTTCCCGATCCGTCTCCTCCTCTTTTCCCTGCATCAGCCGCTCCTTGCTTTCCTGGCGGCTCTCCCGGCGTCCCTGTTTCTCCGGGGACACTCCTTCCTGTACTTTCTCCTCCTCCTCGCTTTCATGCTTCATCTCCACCTTCTTCCGCTGCTCTCCCTCCTGCAGGCGTCCTTCAGCGCGCCTCAGCTCCTGCTGCACCATGTCACAACCACCCACCGAGCTTTCCCTTCCGGGCCTGCCAGTGCATGACTGCCCCCCTCTTTGCCTCTCTGCCTGCCCGTCTCCCTCCTCCGCCAACTCCTCTACATCCCCATACTTCTCACCCTTCGCGACAGGACTCTGCTGTTGCTCATTCCAGTCAGACTGCTGCATCTTCGTGCGCCCCTCGTCCTGACTGCCGTCCTCCCCTACCTCCTGGGTCCTCCCTTCCTCTTCCTCGACAACCTCTTGCACTCTGCCATTGCGCATTTGCTGGTTCTCTAGGTTGAATGGCACTTTCTTGCCCTCCTCCTCCTCCCCTTCCACCTGCAGGCACTGCTTCTCTTCCAGTGACGACGATGTATGCTGCTGCTGCTGCTGCTGCTGCTGCTGCTGCTGCTGCTGCTGCTGCTGCTGCTGCTCCTGCTCAGGTTGAAGCTGCTGCTGATGCTCCAGCAGCAGCTTGCCGTCCTTTTTATCCCACCGGCTCACTTTCTTCTTCTCCCGTGCCTGCTCCTCCTGGCCCCCCTCCACATGGTGCGCTGTCTCTTTGTCTGCCTTCCTTTTTGCCCTTGGACTGCATCTCTCTGACTCCTCGCCGTCTGAATCGAGAGAAGTGTTCTTGCCAGGGTAGATGACGGCCAGAGTTCTTCCCTGCTGCTGTGTACCACCAGCAGCCACAGCTTCGGAGGCAGCTACTGGCACTGGTGCATCTGAGCTGGTTGCCACTGCCATTGCACTGTGTGTGGCCCCAGCGGCACGCCCAGCAGCACCAGCAGCTGGTCCGTTAACCCTTCTCAGAACCGCCTCCCGTAACACCGTTTCTGAATCCCCTGACTTTGTAGCTGATTCCGCAGCTGCTGTTGCTGCTGCTGCTGCCGCTGCCGCAACTGCAGTAGAAGGAGGTGTGGGACCCATGGCAACACCCTTCATCGCCCTCGCAGCAGCAGCGAACGTGCCAGCGCCCCATGCTCCTGCTGCCGCTCCGCCACAGCTGCTCTCTGCGAGCGTCTCGTCGACCTTCCTCTTCCACGCCTCCACCAACCGCCGTGCGCGCCGCTGCACCTCAGCGTGTCGGTGGCCACGGAGAGCGTTCACCGACTTGCCCACGCTGCAACTCCTCAATGCAGGCAGATCTACCGGCAGCTTCGACAGCGCCTCCAGAAGTGCCAGCAACACCCCATCTGCCACTGCAGCAGACAGACCCGCTGCAGCCGCCGCACCAGATGGCAGGGAATCGGCGTATGCAGTGGCTCCAGCAGCAGCAGTGCCAGCAGGAGCAGCAACAGAAGCAGCGGCGGCAGATGGAGAGGGAGAGGGTATTGTGGCGATACAGGGGACAGCCATGGCGGTGGCTTGCCGCATGCTGCGTTGGTGGTGGTGCAGTGCCTGCAGCCATGCGTCTAGGGTTTTGAGTCCCCCCTTCTCCACGACGGCCTGCAGACAGCTGTGGTTGTCCGTGGCTGCGATAGTCTCTCCCACCAGCTGCCACTGCCGAGCAACTGCCTCTGCCCCTCCACGTCCACAGCCTGAGATTGTCTCCAGAATCTGCTGCTGTGGTCCTGGAAGTGTTCCAGTGGGTCGACCTGCTGCTGCAGTTGCTGCTGCTGCTGATGCATCTGTTGCTGCTACTGCTGCTGTTGCTGCTGCTGCTTCTGTTGCTGCTGCTGCTGCTGCTGCTGGTGGGACAGATGTTGGGAGAGCCCTCATCAGGCATAAGAGCTTGTCCACAGAAGCCTCATCTGTTAAACCGCCAGCAACAACACCTCCACCATTGCCACCACCAATGCCACTGCCAACGCCACCGTCACACGAGTCCATGGCAGTGCCTTGTGCGGCTGCTCCTAGGTCGTGCTTCAGTGGTGCCCCACAAGCCGACCCCAGCAAACCTCCATTAGCTCTCAAGCCCGGGTTTTGCTGCCCCTCTTGCTTCTGCTTGTGAACCTCCCCCTGCTGCTGCTGCTTCTGCTGCTGCTGCTGCTGCTGCTGCTGCTGCTGCTGCTGCTGCTGCTGCTGCTGCTGCTGCTGCTTCTGCTGCTTCTGCTGCTGCTGCTGCTGTGGCTGATGCTGCTGCACCTGCTGCTTATTAATCAACGGAGAATGAAGTGAGCTCTGAGCTAGCCAGGGTGGCGGCTGCTTCCCAGGCTGCGACAGAGGCACGCTGCTGCTGCTGCTGCTGGGGTGGCTGTGGGGCGCAGGCACACTGTCGACGGCATGCTGAGGACGGGGAGAAGCTCCACAGACATTGTTCCTCGGCTGCTCCCGCTCCATGAGAGGCGCAGCGCTGCTGCTTCCGCCGAGTGGGGTGAAACCACTGCCCTCACCACACTGGAGGACCGGAGGAGGCTCGGACTGGCCTTGGGCGGCTTGGGATGCGCTAGCGGGTGGTGTTGGGCGGCGATGAAGAAGCCATGGGGGAACAGGGGGAGTGTGGAGGGGCGGCTGTGGTGCCTGGTCAGAGGGAGGTTCCAGGGGAGGGAACTGGGGAAGCACAGACAGAAAACTGGGTGGAGGATGAGTCGGGGGAGGGGGCGTTGGTGGCGGAGGGTGTGGTGGTGGAGCTGGAACTGGTGCTGGTGGCGGAGTTGGAGGGGAGGGGAGTAACGATGTGTGGGGACAAGATGCAGGTGCTGCCGTATGAGGTTGGGGGGGATGAGGAAAGAGGTGGAGAGGTGCGGGGAGATGAGGCACGTAAGGGGGTTGCTGGGAAGCGTGAGGAGGGTAATGAGGAGGGTGAGGAGGGTGAGGTGCGCAAGGGGGATTGTGAGGAGGAGCGTGAGGGTGATGGTGAGGGGGAGTGTTGGAAGCGTGAGGAGGAGCGTGCGGAGGGGCGTGAGTAGGAGCGTGAGGAGGAGCGTGAGGAGCGTGAGGAGGAGCGTGAGGAGCGTGAGGAGGAGCGTGGGGAGGAATGTGAGGAGGAGCGTGAGGAACGATGTGAGGAGCGTGTGGGGGAGCGTGAATATGAGGAGAAGTGTGGACAGGAAAGTGACAAGTGTTGTGGGGAAGAGGGGGAGTGGGGGCGTGAGAAGGGTTGTGTGAGTGAACGTGGGAGGGAGCGTGACTAAGGAAAGGAGGGCGAGGAGGGAAAGAGCAGGGTGGGGGGCAATGGGTGGGAATAAGATACTGTTGGCGATGGCAATCAGGCTGCTGCTGTGTCACCGGAAAGTGATGCAACCCATCCAGGTCATGAAGCTGGGGCTGGTGCTGCTGGTGCTGGTGCTGCTGCTGCTGCTGCTGCTGCGGCTCGTGCTGGTGGCACTGGTGCTGGCGCTGGTGCTGGTGCTGGTGCTGGTGCTGGGGCTGGGGCTGGGGCTGGGGCTGGCGCTGGTCCTGGTGCTGCTCGTGCTGCTGGTGCTGCTGGTGGTGCTGGTGCTGGTGCTGATGGTGCTGGAACTGTTGCTGCTGCTGATGCTGCTGCTGCTGGTGCTGCTGCTGCTGCTGCTGGTGCTGGTGCTGCTGCTGCTGCTGTTGCCGCTGGTCATGAGAATTCTGACGATGGGGAACCACGGGAGATTGATGGGCACTCACGCAGCTTCTCTCCCTCCTGCTGGCCACGTCCCGGCCAGTGCTGTTCCCCTCTCCACCTCCAGTCCCGGCTCCCTCATTCCACGATTGTTGCTGACCCCACAACCCTGGCCTGTGCATGGCCCCAAACCACCTGCCCTCGCTCACGACTGGTCTCACATGCTCGCTCTGTCCGCGAAGAAACAGACACGCTGACTGGCGCAGTCCTTGGAAGCAGCGCCAGTGTCATCCAAACTGCCAGGCTTGCGGCTGGGGGTCAGCAGCAACGAACATCACGTGGGGCAGTGTAGGACTCTGCCAGAAACTTGACACTCCAAAGGCTTTCAAAGGGGTTTACCAGGCGCCGAGCATCAACCTGCATAACACAGCACGAGACACAGCAGGAAAAACACGGCGCACCTCAGAGGAGAGGGCACAATAAATTGCCATCTCATAAGAGCACCGTGGCTGAAATCTCGAAAACAAAGCGGTCTGCAGAAGTCCTTGCTGCAGCTTTTTCTGCAGAAAACCAAGAATGTCCAAACATCCAGGCATGTGCTCAGCATACCAACCGAAGAAGAAGACCCCGTCAAGCCCGCAGCGACGGTCGCTCCCTTTGCGCCGCCAAGGGAGCAACCAGACACCGCCAAGATGGCGGCGTCTCGCAAGAGAACAGGCTGGGGAGAGAACAGCTGGAAAAAGCAGCTGAACAAAAGCTGGAAGGGCCGAGGAGCGAACGAGCGAGAGCGAGCTGAGCTTACGGCAGTGGGAGAGGAGCAGCAGGCCTCACTTCAAGGGTGAGAGACCACACAGGGGGGATGGGGAAGATGACACAGTGGTCGCAGACGCAAGAGAACACCAAACAAGAAACATCTGCCCAAACTAGTGTGCAGCAGGTGGTCTGAGGATTGGCAGAACATGCTGCCCAACTGCTCAACTGCCAACTGCTCAACTGGTCCAACTGCTCAACTGCCCAACTGCAGTGTCCACGAGCTTGGCTGTTGCCAAGCTCGTGGAACATGTCATAGGAGCCATCAACGGGAAAAGCGCCACGCCAAGAGCAGCAAGCGAACATGTCAAGAGCAGCAAGCGAGCATGTCAAGAGCAGCAAGCGAACATGTCAAGAGCAGCAAGCGAGCATGTCAAGAGCAGCAAGCGAACATGTCAAGAGCAGCAAGCGAGCATGTCAAGAGCAGCAAGCGAACATGTCAAGAGCAGCAAGCGAACATGTCAAGAGCAGCAAGCGAACATGTCAAGAGCAGCAAGCGAACATGTCAAGAGCAGCAAGCGAGCATGCGAAAGGAGACCAAGCACGCGAAGAAACAAACAGGCACGCACCCAAACATTGCCAGCTACGAAACGCAAAAGTGATGAAGGGTGCACGAGCTAAGCAGCGGTTAGGACCAGATGCTGGCAACGGCGGCGAACACGCGATGCTGCGCAGAGGACGTTTCCGTGAGACCAGCGAGAAGACAAGGCGAGGATGGGCACGATTGTCCTGTCTAAACCGACGCAGATCGAAGAGTACCATCGTCAACGGCTCCGCTGTGCACTCCTCGGAAGGACAGGCGACGAGGTGTCAACGGCAATCAGGCAAGTGCACGCGCCTTAACAGGACTCTCCTAGCCTATGTCCGTGCGCATGGAACTCACCCCCACCTAGAATCAAGACGTCAAGACGACACAGCGCATTAGTGACATGTCCTTTCCCTTGAAACGCCGGAACTGCGGAAGCCGCATAAGCTCTGCGTGGCGGAAAGAGCTCTGGACCGAGCTGACAGGCTGGGATTGGCTACTCCACTACAGATGTCAGATCTGGGTGTGGGCAGTGCGGACGTCTACGTTGGCATGGAGCAGAGGGCAGGGGAGCGGGGACTACGCTGCGCAAGAGCGAGAGCGTTCTGTGAACGGGGTACGTGCCTCGGCGTGAGCCGCCGCCCGTAGTGAGCCGTAGGTAGCCTCCAAATGAGACGACCCTCAAGAGACGAAGGACAAGGGATGTGGAGGAATGTGCCTGCAGAAGACGAGGGAAAAGGGATATGGAGGAATGTGCCTGCCGAAGACGACGAGGAACAGGGGATGAGGTGGGATGTATTGCTGCAACAGCGATAGTGGAAGTCCCAGAGTTGAGAGGGGGTGACTTCAAGGCACCCCTTCCCTCTCGTGTTGACCAGGGTGGGGAACGGCATCTTGCCCAGCTCTTTCCCTTGGATTTTTAGGTGGTACCAGGGAAGGATCAGTTCGCATGGACCTTTGCTGACCCCTGGCCACGGGCTATTAGGGAAAGGGCGAAGGCTCTCTTGTAAGATATCTGAATGCTGCCGAACCCGAAGATACGTCAGCCCCTCTTCCCTCCCCACCCCCCACCCGCTGCACAGTTTCGAGTTCTCGCTCTGTGCCATCGTCCGTCCAGGAATGGCGCGAATCTATGTGGCTGCGTCACATGGAGATATTCCGTTTCCCTTTTCCCTCAAAGGAAACAAACAATCTCTCGCCTTCTCCCTTGGTCCTGTCGCTTTCGTGCCCCCCACGCACTCGCTACAGCCAGAATTTGCGATGGCCGCAGGTGGAGGATTCAGAGGGCTGCAGGATTGAGCCGCGTGGAACGCTCTCCAACTCAGTTGAACGACTATCCCGGTTTTCATTCGGCTCAAATCGCGATACAGTGAGGTTCGATCGAAGACCTGCACCGATTACTCGACAGCAATCATCACCCGTGTGCAATGACGGTGAGGGATGCATAGAGAAAAGACCAAGGTTTCGAGGTAATGGGGGCTCGCTCGGTTCGCATTCATCAGAATTGCAACTCGCAATTTTGCACCTGATCGAGAAGCAGAAACAACTCTGGAACCAGATTTTTGAAATATCGAACTCGGGAACTGCGGCAAACCCCCTCCATTTTTTACGCTTTGCGATGGTTTCTCTTTGAGAGACAAGGGCCAGAATCTCAGATAGACCACACGATTTCAGCATTGGGGGCGGGATGTTTCGTGGTACAGGTGCAAACGACTGTTTGCCATGACGCCGCAACAATCGGGAGGGATGCTCGGCCCGGACCCTCACAAAACCGAACGGACAAATGCACTGACAGGGTTCATGTGGCTTTGCGCCGCTGTCCATTTCCTCTAATATATCGACGATGAGGAGTACCGGTTAGGCCGAAGACTGCTGGTAAGAGGGGAAAACGGGATTGGTCGAGGGCGGATTCCGGCGACAGGCTTTAGAGGTTCTCTTTCGTATCTCTAAAACACAGAAGCCTTCTAAGGATCCGCGTGAAGCAGCGAACAGGATAAGGCATTCACCGCCCAACCCTGAATGATGTTCACTTGGACCAGGAGGACGTCTTTCGTGAGCTTAATGGAGCGAAGAAGGGTAAGAGCGAGAGTTTTAGGTCACGGCCATAAGCTACCCACTAAGACCATCGGACGAAGGAATCGAGGCGACTGTCATCCACTTAAAGAATCAGATGCACGGTCCAAAACGCTTTAAGAGTGAAACTTATGCAAGACAAGCCCCCCATGGAAGGCAACGGCCTGGCTTCATTTTTTGGCGCATCTTCCGTAGAACTAGGACTTCTGTCCGACGTCGGCTGGGGGCTGTTGGCTTCCTCGGTTGACGGGTAGAAGGGCTGTAAAAACCTTTTGACCCTCGATTTCTTTGCTTTGAAGCGATGAAATCCGTCGGCTATTCTTTTGTCCTGGTTTGTCATGACAATGGGTAGTCTCCAGCCGTGGCCACAAACCCGGGAAGACGCTGGTGTACGGTAGCTTGAAGTAACGCCTGATGGTGAAGATGCGCCCTTGGTTCTTAACAGCGGTTTCTCTCGTCATTTTTGTGCTCGTCTTGGTTTACTGAATGGGGCGAGACTTCCCTACTTCTGGACAGTTTGTAATGAGGGAAGGGTAGAGTACTAATTTGGTTGACCATTACGGCTCGAAGTGCCGAGCCACGCGCAATTGCTCGAGGAAGCATAATTCGCGATCGTTCGGCAACAGCGATGGTGGCCAAGGGAGCGGATACGACTACGGCTGTGCGGTCAGCGGATCCATGGCGGTGGTCAGCATGTGCAGGCGGTCCACCAAGCGAGAACGACTGGACGAGGGCGAGAAGTTATCCGGATCGTCCTTGTGGCTCTGTACCACATTCCATAGTTCAGCAGACGGTGCTTATTCTTTCGTAACGGCTCTGCCTCCGACGCAATTCAGGTGGTTCTGTGCCCTGTGTCTACTCATCGGGTTTCCTCGCGTAATAAGCCAAGGGGCTGCTTATTATGCTCCTAGCAAGCCAACCCTGCGGAATGCGTTCATTTCCCTCTTGCCTCACCAGAAGGGGAAAGGAGCATTGATACTGTGTTCACCGAATGACGACCGCATCTTCCTCCCACTTTCTCACAGCTGTGGTCACCTGCTATCGGCAGCAATCCGCAGGCCTCCCTTGGCGCCAACAAACAACCTGTCCTTAATTGACCTCCGCGGTACCCTCTTCCTTTCTGGAGAGCCGCGATCTCTCCCACCTGTGAAAACGTGAGGACAGCTAGGTGGTGTGGTGGACGTGCCACCGTCCATTTCCTCCATTTGACGCCCTCCTTTCGAACGAACGAACGGGAAGCAGACCAATTCATTGCTTGGCTAGGAGGGTGGTGGGACGGACAGGACTGTATATAGGGGAGATGGACGGGTCGGGAGGCAGGGGGGTAAGGGGGGGTGAGGAGGGAGATGGGGAGACGGGTCGGGGGCTCTCCATCATTTCAGTATGGCGGTGCATTGGAGGTCCTTGCGCTTCATCCCAGACAAAAATCCGAGATGTGAATTCCCATCGTTAGACAAGCCCCGCGAATACTGAAATGCATTCATGTAGTTCTTCCAAGAAAATATCGGCTCCGTGAAATTCAATCTTTGAAGCCCCCAAAAATATAAGGGTTACTATACGAGATACCCAGAGAGTAGAAATATATGACTGATTCGCCCAAATTTATGCGAAAAATAAACTGCCCATCAGCCGCCGCCACCGCCACACCAATAACAAAGAAAACAGACAAAAATGCATGGCGAGACCACATGCCATGCACTGACGACGCATGGTATGTGGCACCCTCCGCTAGTATCACAAACCCCTTTGTTGAAGGGTTTGTGATACTAGCGGGGGGAGGCTTGTTCAGAGTTTGATGGGAGTTCGAGACTCCCCATGCGTTGAAAGGGAACCTGCTGGGCCCAGCTGCCGCGAGGCCAAGCAGGAGCCCGCGCAAAAATAAAACCCAAACAACCTCGAATGTAATTCGGGGTATGGTTTGAATGCGGTTTGTGTGTTAAAATAATAGGTTTGCGTTTACAAGAAATTATCCAAAACAAAAGAAGGGCATTTTCGCTCGATCGCGAGGGAGCGATGACCGCTTTGTTTTTTTCTCACACAAACCCCCCAGTTTGATTTAGGGTTTTATGAACTGGGGGGTTTAATCAAACTGGGGGGTTTGTGTAACGCGTCGAGTCTCCAGCTCCTGCTCTGAAGTTTTCATCGGAGTTCGTAGAATGGGGTTCTCAGTCCGCGTCAGGGGTTTACCCCCTTTGCAGGACTGAGGGGCAATCGTCATCAATGACCCAGTGCAGGGAGACTCGAATATTTCGAGTCTCCGGAGGCCCATTTCCGTTTTTAACCTCACCCCTGGCTTTACGACCCAGACGGGGGGTTTTTACCTCAAACTCGTGTGTTCGCACGAGTAATTTCGTTATTTTTATGTCGAAGTTCGTCGTAAACGAACTTTGATTTACGTTTTGATGCTCTGGCGCGAAATCGTCAGGTGTGAGGTACGTTGGCGATTTCATGCCAGTTCTCTTGCCTCTCGTCCCTCGTCCCCCTCCCTCTGAGAGACAGCTCCTAGCAATGCTGTCGCTAGCGTGGCAACGCAAGCCAGCTAGCTAACTCACTAGCACACACAACTGGAGGTGAGAACAGCAAAGGGTTGGCTAGGGACACAAACACAAGTGTCAGAAGCTGCAACTGTTTAAATGTGCAGAGAGAGATGACAACTGAGGTCTGGCCAACCTATATAGTGCCACGGACCTAGTGGATGCACACACACACACACACACAGCGCACAACGGCGCTATTTTTCTAGCAGGACAAAACAGTGGCAAAAACACAGTTTTGGTCACAACTCCCTGCAGACTCGTCAGAACGACGAGCCGTTTGAACCAGAACGGCCACGTCGACGAGATCTACATCCTGATAGGCTGCACGCCTACGTGCTCTGACACAGCACGAGTCTACAAAATACGGAAGTCTTCTGGGCGCCCGTCGCCACCGGCTGCCGGCCTGCTGCCGCCGTCGCCTGTCTCAGGGATCTGCACGTGAATGGACATGAGCCGAGGGGTCACCGTAAGCTGTGTACGACACACACAACAACACTCCCCCATGACCGGAGGGCGAAACACGTCCATGCACATGCAGACACTGACTCTGTACAGAGCAGGAAATGCACAACTGCAGCAAGCGGTAGGCACATGAGGAATCAACCTGCAACAGGGGTGGGGCAGAGTCCAACGGAACGAGTGGCCGCATGAAACTTCGAACGACTTAGAGCCTTGGTCAGAAAATCCGCGCACTGCGTGTCAGTGCTCACGTGGATGACTCGGATCTCACCACGATCAACCAGGTCACGCACGAAGTGATGCTCGACATTGATGTGCTTCGTGCGTGCATGGAACACATCTGAGTTTTTGGCGATGGCCTCCACGCTCATGTTGTCACACTGGAGAACCACGGGGGGAATGGACTGACGCAGTTCACGCAACAGACGGACGAGCCAGACACACTCCGCTGCACCGGCGCCTAGGGCAACATACTCTGCCTCAGCAGTACTACGTGCGATACAGCCCTGCTTCCCACTTCGCCAGGACACTGCAGTGCCTCCAATGAGGAAGATGTAGCCGGTGCGGCTTTTGCCATCTGGACTCCATGCCCAATCGCTGTCTGTGTACCCATCGAGCACAACGGACACCTGCTCGCGAAAGCACAGGCCGAAGCGTGCGGTGGACAAAATGTAGCGCACACACCGGACTGCGGCCTCCAGTGTTCGCTGGCGCGGAGCCTGCGAGAACTGGGCGAGCAGGTTGACAGTGAAGGCAATGTCGGGCCGTGTCGTGGTGGCCAAGTACATGAGCGAGCCGATGACTCGCAGGTACAGGGTCACATCAACTGGCTCCCCCAGGTCCGCTGGGTCATCGACCTTCAGGGCGGCCTGCCCCTCAGGGGTCATGGGCGTGGAGGCCGTGCGGACGGCCGCAAGGAGGTCGGCAAAACGCTCCCCCACGGTTTCTGCGTAGCGTCCCTGATGGACACGGAGTGTGCGACGAACACGGTCGCGCACGATCTCCATCCCCAAAAAGACAGAGGCCTCACCAAGATCCTTCATCTTGTAGGCCGAGGAGAGAACAGCCTTGGCAGCATTCACTGCTCCCAGGTCGGGCGAGGCGATCAGAAGATCGTTCACGTAGACGAGGATGGCAGCGAGCGGTGCTGGGGACTGTGAGATGAACAGGGATGGGTCAGCATCACTCTGAACGTACCCAGCGCGTCTCAGCGTGCTGGTGATCTCCTGGTTCCAGCAGCGCGGTGACTGCTTCAGGCCGTACAAGGCCTTCCGCAGCCGGTAAACGCGACCGGTACCATCCTCAAAGCCCGGTGGCTGGACCATGTAAATCTCCTCCTCAAGATCCCCATTTAGGAAGGCGTTGTTGACATCCATCTGATGGAGTTCCCAGTCGTGCTGTGCCACCTGGCTCAACAACGTGAGTGTGGTCGTCATCCGCCCAACTGGGGTAAAGGTCTCGGTGTAGTCCACACCAGGGACCTGAGAGAAGCCCTTTGCTGTCAGGCGCGCCTTGTAGCGCTCCACAGTGCCGTCTGGCTTCAGCTTCTTGCGTAGAACCCACTTGGCCTTGATGGCCTTGCGGTTCTTGGGCAAGTCCNAAGGCCTCAGGCAGACTGGTGGGATCGGGAGCCAGCACTGGTGCTCTCCGTGTAGCCAGGGCATATGCTGCAGAGGGAGGGTCGACCGTCACCATGGACTCAGTGGCGTCACGAGCAAGACCGCGCTCATGAGCAAGTAGTGCCGCACCAGTGGCACAGCCAGGGTGCACCTCAGCAAGACCGCGCGCACTCAGGCCGAGGACCTTTGTGCCCGGATCACCGCTGGCGACGCTGTGCGTGGGGCGCGGGCGGAGACGTCCGCCGGGTGCCCGTGTGTAGGGGTCCGATGGGGCAGGGGCAGTGGGTACTGCTGACTCACATGCCGGTGTGGACCGCACAGCAGGCGTGCCACTCGAGGCTGGCGTGGCATCGCCAGCTGGGATCAGGCCCACGGCAGACGCAGGCGCGTCTGTGACCGGAGACAGGGACAGCTCAGGGATCGAGACAGGGATAGGGACGGATGCGGACGCAGGATTAGACTGAGCGTCAGGGTCAGACTCAGTCTCAGACGCGGAAACAGACGCAGGATCAGGTAGAGCCGCAGACGCGGAGGCAGACTCGGACGCAGACGCGGACACGAGCGAGCGCGGAGAGTCAGGGGCAGAGGAGCGAGCCACGGACGGGACGGGGCTGGAGGTGCCGGTGGGCACAACCGCTGGGGACAGCCCCGGGGGTGCCGGCGACGGAGTGACCGCACTGGACGGGGGCACTGTGCCCACCGGACCAGGAGCCTCCCCTGCACAACGGGGACCGGAACACCCAGGGGCATGAGCAGCACGCAGAGTGTGGATACGAGCAAGGTCGCGGAAGGCGAGATGCTCGAAGAAGAGAGCGTCACGGGACTCCACGATACGGCGGCGCTCGGGGTCCCAGAACCGCCAGGCCTTGGACCGCGGGGCGACGCCAACGAAGGCACAGAGGCGGCCCCGCGGAGAGAGCTTGCTCCCCTGCTGCTCCGGCGTGAACCAGACGTAGGCAAGGGAGCCCCAGGCACGGGTGAGGCGCAGGTCCGCTCGACGCCCATACCACAACTCGTAGGGCGTGCGGTGACCGGGGAGGGGACCGTGGGGAATGCGGTTCCACACCCAGGTCATGTATGCCATGCCCTCAAAGGCAAAGGCCTCAGGCATGGCACTGTCAGCGCGCATGGCGCGGACCGCATCCTCCATGGTGCGGTTCCAGCGCTCGGAGACACCGTTCTGCTGGGGGGTGGTGGGAGCAGAGAGGTTGTGAAAGACACCGAGCTCGGTGAAGGAGCGTGCCATGTCACGAAGGTACTCTCCGCCATGGTCCGAGCGAAAGGTCTGAAGGCGGTGGGGGGACTGGCGTTCGGCCATGACCAGCCAGATGCGGACCGCAATGGCTGCATCGCTCTTCTGACGCAGGCTGTAGACCCAGCGCATGCGCGTGAAGTCATCAGTCAACGTCAGGACGTAGCAACCGCGGTCTTCCTGAAACTCGACAGGGAGCGGACCCATGAGGTCGGAGTGGACAAGCTCCAGGGGCCGACGAGCCCTGGAGACAGACGCAGGATAAGTAGACCGGTGCATTTTTCCTTCAGCACAGGCCAGACAGTCGGTTGTGGGCGGCGCCTCGAAGGACGCGGCATCAAGACCAAGAGCAGGCTGAGTGCGGATCAGCCTATCGACAGCCCCTAGGTGCACATGACAGAGACGTCGATGCAGGAGGCGGTGGTGTTCGGGGCACAGAGCACCAGCGACAAAAACACGGGCAGCGGAAGAGGGAGGCAAAGGGGGTTCACTCGCAGAGCACCCAGCAATGTGATAAAGATCATCGACGACCGTCCCTCTGAGGATGGTCTCCTCGGTGTCGCGCACAAAGATGCGAGCATCGGCAGCCGTGTGCGTGACACCGAGGCCCATCTTGGTGCAGGCACGGACAGACAGCAGGCTGAGTTCCTGATCAGGGACAAAAAGGACGTCGGAGATGTATACGGGACCAGCTGGCCCGGTAAACTGCACAACCCCAACACCCTGGACAGGGACCTCATGGCCAGCTGCAGTGCGAACAGAGCGAACAGCGCCAACGGGATGCAAGACGACAAAGGCATCACGACGACACGTCATGTGATGGGTGGCACCAGAGTCCACGACCCATGTGGCATCTGTGACCCGTGTACAAGGGGCAACATGGCACTCGGCGATGGAACAAGGCGCGGCAGCAGGCCGCTCGGCAGGCGACGCGGCAAGACGAGCAGCGGAGCGGACATGAGATGCATGCAACCAAGACGTGTCATCGGGTCCGTCACGCGCACACGGCTGGGCATGGGGACCACCACAATCATCACCACACAACGACACAGACAGTCCACAGGCAGTAGGACCCCTCGACTCAGTCAACTCACTCGCACCTCCCTGAGATGAGCGTAGGGCGAGAAGCTGGTGAAGCTCGGCGATCGTCCGGTCGCGCTCGGCGAGCGCCTGGTCGCGAGGATCAGCGGAGGAGCCTGCTGTGGCGGCGGAATCCTCTAGGACGGCTGCGGTAGTGGCGGCCGAGCGGGCGGTCGCACCGGACGGCTGGCGCATGCGCGCCTCGTGCGCCTGCTGCAGCCCACGGGTGACCTTGGCGCAGTCCAGTGGGCGTCCTGTGAGGCGAGTGCAGTCGGGATAGCGATGGTCACCACCGCAGTTGAAGCACACGAGGCGACGTCCCGTCGTGCTGCTAGAGCCGCTGCTGCTGCCGCCGCTGCTGCTGCTGCCGCCGCTGCCGCTGCCGCCGCCGCTGCTGCTGCTGCTCTCGCCGCTGCTGCTGCGGCTGACACTGCCAGTGCTGGTGCCGCTGCTGGTCCCGCCGCTGTTGCCACCACCCGACGCTCTGCGACCCTTCTTCCCCTGCGCTGGAGCCGCCGTTGCTATAGACGGAGGGGTGGGCGACGCGGCGGCAACTGCAGTGGAAGCGGTGCTGCGGCGAGCGCGGTTCGCGGCGTCCATGCCTACCACATCCAGAAAGTGGAGAGTGGCCCATCGCAGCAGGGTCCCGTCGCTCGCCATGTCGCGAAGTAGCATCTGGTCGAAGTTGCTGAAGACGCGCGCGTAGTCGGGGTGGATGCCATAGAGGATAATCTGGAGGGCGGAGTATTGCGCTGGAGCGTCGTCTCCAAGATCCTCCTACAGCTGGATCGCCCAGCGCCAGTAGTCGGCTGCAGACTCCTGAGCAGTCTGGCAGAGGGAGTTGAAGTCGGCGAGGCGCTGGGATGTCAGCGCCAAGGTGGCGCCCTCAAACAGAGTGACGGCCAGTGCCCATGCCGCGTACGGGTCAGCTCCTGACCCGGTCAGCGAATCGCCAAGGAACCGACTGAAGTCCTTGGTGAAGTCCGGGGCGGCCTTCATCAGGCCGGAAGCTGCGCGGACTGCCATGTGTGTCTGAGCAGGGTCAGACGCCTGATATGGTGCGAGGTAGTAGGGGAGGACTCCCTTGCTCATGGCCCACATGCGAAAGCGTGGCTCCCAGGACTTGAAGTCGTTCCCAGTCCGGAAGACGGGCGGGTCTGACTCAAACCACTTAGGTGGCTTGACCGTTGGCAGGGCAACGGCCAAAGCCGCTGCGGGGCCAGGCATCGAGGAGGCAATTCCCTTACCAAGGCGGGCCCGCAGAGCCAGCTCCTCAAAGCTCAGTGGGCAGCGAGATGAGCTTGGGTCCGCGTTGGAGCTGGAGCTGGTGCCCTGGAGGGCTGCATTGGCTTCACGCGCTCTGTGACGCGCCTCCAGGTGGATGAGGCGCGCTAGAAGCACCTCTTCCTCGCCCTCCTCGCCGGAGTCGGAGAGGTTCGCCGCGCCTTCATCACCATTACCGTCGTGGGCAAGGTGGTCCTCGCTCGGGTCAGTCGACGGACGCTGCTGCTGCTGCTGGGTCAGCAAGCCCCTGAGCATATCCTGTAGTTCGGCCACCTGCCTCGTCAAGGTATCGCGGCTCTTCGCCTGCAGGTCCGCCAGTGCGCGCACTTGGCGCGCCAATGTAGTCGGGCTCGGCGGCCGTTGCTGCTGCTGCTGCTGCGGTGGCTGCTGGTGTTGTGGCGGCGGCTGTAGCTGTCGCTGCTGCTGCTGCTGCTGCAGTGGCTGCTGTTGCTGTAGTGGCGGCTGCTGCTGTTGCTGCTGCTGCTGCGACTGCTGCTGCCGCTGTGGTGATGATGGCGGTGGTCGACGTTGACCGCTGACGGCGTTGCTCTCGGCAGCTGCGTCGGCAGCCATACTGGAGGAGGTTTGCTTCGGCATGGCAACTGGTTTCCTCCCTGTTTTTCCGCAGAAGTCCTCCGCGGAGCGTCTCCACGGAACCGTCCTTCCGCTGAAATTCCTCCCCGCGGAACTCCTCCGCGGAGCGTCTCCGCGGATACCCTCCGCGGTGAACTTCACCGCGGAAGCTCACCGCGGATCACCGCGGATCAACGCGGATTACCGCGGATGACCGCGGAGTACCGCGGTTTACCGCGGTTCACCGGCAATGACCGCGGTCACCGCGGTCACGTCGGTGTAGAACGCGGCGGGCTGCTGAGGTCCGCGGTCGACCCGTTCCGCACCCGCAGCTCCGCGGTCGCAGGTACGCGGCGAGCAGCGCCGATGTTTTGCTGAGCGGCCGCGGAGGTGGAGCTGCAGAACAGGAGCTGCGCGGAGGTGGAGCTGAGCGGATCCGCGGAACACCGCGGATCTGGACCGGCGACGTCACCGCGACGTGGCGAGTGCGGAACGCCGAGTGCCTCCGCGGCACTCGACGCGTGTTCCCACGCGATCGCGCGGTTGCCGCGCCCGCCTCGGCTGCTTTGTCACCGCGGAGCACCGCGGAACGACCGCGGAACGACCGCGAATCGACCGCGGAACGACCGCGGATTGACCGCGGATTTTATAAAACGCGGTCGAAGTGGTGGAGGGCCCTCCCAGGACCTCCCGCCGAGACCGTGGGCACTTCTGCTGCTGTTCCTCAAGGCAACGGCTGCGGTTGCTCACGACTTCTTCGGCTGCTGCGTCTGTGCTGCGCAGCTATGCGAGCACTGGCTCGCTGCTCTGATACCATGAGAGACAGCTCCTAGCAATGCTGTCGCTAGCGTGGCAACGCAAGCCAGCTAGCTAACTCACTAGCACACACAGGTGGAGGTGAGAACAGCAAAGGGTTGGCTAGGGACACAAACACAAGTGTCAGAAGCTGCAACTGTTTAAATGTGCAGAGAGAGATGACAACTGAGGTCTGGCCAACCTATATAGTGCCACGGACCTAGTGGATGCACACACACACACACA